>JAQGCC010000063.1:0-67549 GCA_034698905.1 Xestoiulus laeticollis | reverse complement strand
AAATTTTAATTACACAAGTCGCTGACTTGGCTGAGAGCTTTCCCCATAGGAAACGGGGTGTTTAGTTTCCCCTTAAGGAGATGCTAAACTCTGTGACGTACCACACCACATCACCACACAAAACAACACATTTACATACATCATGACATATAGGACCGCCACAACTATAGGCAATGCCCTATACCTAACGATTGTAATATTATTCGCTATATACCTGGAAGAACACATTTCCCAGAAGCGTCGATGGTCTTCTCGAAAATCGTTCCTTTGAATTTCTCTTGAATTACCGAATCGTAACCCAAATCAATGATTTTACCGTTTCTAGTTTATAGAAAAAGAGTTAAAATTTGCAAAATATCGAATTAGCAATGGCGTCATTTGGCTTCTCGCAGATTCTGACTTAGAATATATTAATTGAGCTAGGTTCCGGGCAGTATTCGGATAAGTACGGAAACTGAAAATCCGAATGCAACTAAATATTTGGTGCCTTAAGATTTTAAATCAAAGAGCGCCAATTTGTTAAAAATATTACTTTAATTAACACAAATGTAAAATGTGCACCTATATAGTTCGAGTAGCTTTACTAAATTTTGGATGAATTTCAACTTACTCTCCAGCAACGAGACTCAAACCTTGTCCATTCTGCCTCTGTAGCACCACGATATTAGTCATATCGTCACCTTTCAAAAATCGCTGTTTTTTGTTGCAAATGCAAACGAGTTGTTCAGCTCCATGAACCAAAAGACAACTAACATTGGCCTCCATCTTGTAACGCTAAGAATCAAAGTTTGATCCTCATCCTGTATGACACTCCAAAAAGTCATTACTTGTTAGCTACGTCAATGCGCAAACCATTGTTTTTAACAAGCCTGTATTAATCCCCTAGCAGCTTATTTGGCAACTATGTAAGAAAGATGATAACAACTCTATAAGTAATAAAGGTCAACAAGCACCTCCCAAAAATGACAAGGATGTTATAAATAAAAAAATTAATGAGGCGTTAATGAGGAATTAATGAGGCAGATTTAATTACGCATCGTTTTGTATACACACGCCAGTGCTGTCGTTATAGGTATATTGTCCTAACAAGAACAAAATGCAGTGAAACCTGCTAAAGGTGACCATCCAAAAAATGACCAAATGCAAACATGCATGTAAGCACTAATAACCAATTTATGAAAAGTGGTCACTTCACCAGGTTTTACTGTATATGGTTTCACTGTATGACACGGTTGTTGTGCTAGATTGCCAACTGTCAAGTTTTTTAAGGATGAACCTAGCGGATTTTCAGTAAATAACTTCATCAAATAATTTTGTAATCGTGTTTATTTTTACATTTCCCCACAAGCAACACAAACGCCACCATCATACTATTTGTAACACGTTGCCTAGCAACCAAAAGACGCTTCACTTTGAATGACGAAAACAATTTTTATCAGCATGGGAACAGTAGTGAACAAATATCGTTTTATGTTGTAATTTTGACTGAATAACACCAAAGCAAGACCTAAATATGGCTGAAACTCAGCTGACTTTGCCTAAAATTGAAAGGAGAAGGAGAAGTCCGATAAGGACGGTATTGGAGCCGGTATATCCAGAAAGTGAGGATGGAGCTAATGGAACATTGCCCCATCTGCCAGGTTAGTAAATAAACGCCAGATTTTAAAATTAAAAAACTTGAAAACATCTGTCGATGTGCCAATTTAAAAACATCCCTTTTATAAATAAGATTTGCATACTGTAAATATGGCCAGCAGGAGGCATTAACCCTTCCCAAATATAGATCCATAAAACGCCGATAGCACAATGATGCACTTATCCATGTATAGCCAAAGGTCATTTTATATAAAAACAGGAAAATCACTTAGAACATCTGCACCATGTATATACCTTCTGCTAACCTAGGTTATTATTATTTACTGTAGGTCAATAATAATATCCTCCCATTGATATTTATTATTACGACAAGTTTTCTTCCCTTGTATTGACATATAAGCATGCAATATATTTTGATATATTGACGTTTGATAGATCACAAGCACATACGTCAAAAGGCAAGTGCGTTCACATCTTATGACATATTGATGAAAATTATACACGTTCCCTGACCTGTTTAATTTGCGAGTCATTAGACCCTCTCACGAATTCAATTTTGTCATAGACGGAAAAAATTCGAAATAGTTTCTGGTAGAATAAATGCGTGTCAAGTGGCTAAAATGCGTGACTTCTTCATATTTAAAGAGAATAGAAAGATTTTTACAAACCAGAAATAAATTTTAAGACAATGCATAATACCACGTGTGGCCACTGAACACGTGATGTAAACGAAGCGCCGTTGCGATATATTTGTCCGATTTTTATTTCGACAAAGACAAAATTGAACTCATGACCGGGCCTTCTAGACTTATGCATGTATACACTAGCAAAAAACGAGAATTTATCTAACTTTCCCTACCTTGAAAACTTGAAAGCTTACAAATATTTCGCATAACATTCTTTCAAAGTTGCTTTTCCTAACTATAATATTTTTTTTATTAAATTTGTATCAGTAATTTCAAAGAAAAAGAAAAAAGAATGCATCAGAGAATACATCAACAAAAAACGGGAGTTATGCTTGTTGGAGGTATGTGCTCCCCAAACATAATAATTCAATGTAGGTTAAGCCAAATTCTAATTAGCACCGATTTTGGTTTTAAAATGATACAGTACAACATGAGTTTAAGAAGAGAGGAAGTTGAAATATTAGCTGAAAAAGCTAGAAAAGAAGAAGAAAGTTTAAATCGAGCTGAAAAACAGCTGAAAACGGAAGAGGACATGTTTGAGAAACGTCTGCAAGAAAGCAAGCAACTATGCGAAGAAGCCAGCAAAAGGTCGATCTAAACACTAGATGGCACCAAAGCATACTATACACTGATATAATAATTCAAAAATTGATTTTTTTTAGAGCTGAAACAGCCATTACTGTAAAAATGGAAAAAAATAAGGAGCTGAAACGCCTTAAATCCCATATTGATTCAATAAAAAGCGAAATATCGAAATATGAAGATTCTCTTCAAGAACTTCGCAGTTATGAAAAGTTCATCCAAGATGTCATGGTTGTGGTAAGGATAACAACTTCTTGAAAGTTTTGAAACTTACAGAGTTCAATGACTCTTTATTCGCTGAACAGGACACTGAAACATTTTGGGACAATCCAGCAGATATGATGGTCAATTATGACAAATTGCGAGACAAAAATGCTCGTTTGTTGAACATTGTCATTGAAGAAGAAGACGCTGCTGAAATGGTCAAGGATTACACGCATTGGGTGCACAAAACAATGTAAGGAACTTAAAAATTTCAAAAAAAATTATAGAATTTTAGATTAATAGATAATGAATTGTTAACAGAGATAATGCGGTTCGTGAACTTGAAGAATCCCAAGCAGATCTGACTAGAAAGTACAAAGAGGCTCAAGAAAAACTGGCTGATTTGAAACAGTCTCAGAAGTAAGACATTCAGAATTTTTAGCCGAGTTTATTATAGCGAAAGATCTGAAAATTAGTGAAACAACATCATTGAATTGCTTTAGGATTTTGCAGAGCAAACTAGAAGACAGCAGATGTAAAAAGTTTGCCGAGGACTACAACAAGCTAAAATTAAAGATAGAAAAGGTTTATGAATCGAGTTTGATGCCCAACTATGCTGGATTAGAGTAAGCTAACACGAATCATGTAGCTATCACGGTTTACTTTGGAAACTTATGCAAACTACAAAAAACTCATTTCAGACCGATCGAGTTAATTATCGAGATGGAAACATATCTGTGGAATATGATTGATGTTGTGGATCAACTGCCTAAAGAAACAGTTCATCAATTGCTAGCGGTAATTTACCAAAAAATATTATTCAACCTCAGGCTGAAATTCCAACGCTGATCTATGATTAACCATATAAGATCCGGACTAGTTTAGTTACCATGCCAAACTTATAGGTTGGAGCTGTACACGACAGACAACAAAATCTACGACAGCGTTCCTCCAAAAATGAAATTATAAACTTTCCTGACTTTTCAAGGGTTTTAAAACAATTCTCTCTTACCTTATTCTTCCGACTGAAATTTCAAAATAATGCCTACCAACTTGTTTTATCAATTAGAGCACATCAATAATTTACAAAATTCATTAAATTTAACTTTGGAAAATACAATTTTTCGCTTGTGTGAAATTGGAATTCCCCATTTATAGATTTAAAGTGCAATCATTTAAAATATGTAATAACAGGCCATGTGAAATTAAAATTAAAATTTACGTGTTGAATTTCCCTTACTTTTTCAAAATAAATCACATTTCCCTGCCAATGCCAAGACTGGGGAACCCTATATGAAAACCAATTGTCAAGGTCCGCGTTACGTGCAGAGCCCTCTTGTGGTAGTAAGTTTCAATTTTTGTATGGGATAGATAGTGTTAAAAAAATCTCTAGCATTGGATACTCACTTTGAGCTGCTCAAGGATATGCTTTTGCAAAAATTACAAAAAAAAACACATTGGGTAAAACTCTAACAACATAAGGGTACTCAGACAACTGAGCAAGTAAAAAAATTTAAGAGTTTTATGAGGTCTGAGCATTGATCTCGTGCATGCGCAGTAGTAAATTTACGTTATGCTCAAATGTCAATCTGAGTTGAGTTGCATTTTTTTACCTAACACAAACTTGCATGCTCATAAATTAATCCTATGCACATCGTTTTCCTATGGCAAGTGAAAAAATCCTGAGCATGACCAATGCACCAATCAAGGTTCAGAAAAATGTCACGTGGTCTAGGTGCAATTCGAAAAATAAAAAAAATTGAGGAACCGTTTCATTCCTCAAAAATATGCTAAGTTGCCTGAGTACCCTTATTAGCTATGGCCATGAGTTCAAATGGTTCAAAGGTCTGAACCTCAAAAAAACAAACAACTGACAACAAACAAGAAACGTTTAGCTCTAACTTATCATTTATTAATAATAATACTGATTTTCAGACACGAATCCAGAAAAGACGAGAAAATGTACGAAGATCAAAAATGGCATCACGACGACCAGATGGAAGCTGCAAGAAATGTGAGGACAAGAAAAAACGCATGGCATCGTCCAGCATGGTGAAATCTAGCTAGAACAAACCGTCTCAGAACAAATGAAGTTGAAACCAATTAGCGAACTCGAAATATCCGAGCTCAAGCCAGTCTTATTCGCCTTTGGCTCATCATCGACGGTTTTGACCCTGCTGATGGGTTACTCCAATCTCCAATTAGCATAATCTGGCGTTCAAAATGAATGGCCGATCATGCCAATTTAAGATTGGTGCATCCCGTCAAGCGTGACGTTATGCTAAGAACAAAACATCAGGTCGAAAATACATCTCAGATTGAAAACTTTTTAGGAATCATTGGGCACTGAAAAACTCTGGACTTGTTGGTCTCGTTTTCATACCCTCAATCCTACAGTGTTATCCTCATTGATGTGGTACTAGCAGAATTCAGCACTAAACGAAACCATATTGTCATAATAATCCTAGAATTATTCGGAATGGCAGAGCTTTTATAAAATGCATTTCAAAATGTATTTTGAAATTTCAGCAAATTACAATGTACGCGTTTCAAAATAAATTTATAGTTTATGTTGTGCCATGCATTATATATTTTGTACTGTGTTTATGTGCATGTATGTTACATTTTGAAACAATGTTCAGTTTGAATTTTGTAATAACTGCTAAAAATGAAATGTCATGCAGGAAATTCTAAAAGTATCAAATTTTAATTGAAATACATCAAAAATTCAATTTTTTAAAGCTTATAATGTTTTATTCTAAAAAGCTGGAACAACATAATTTGTAATTTAATTGGAATACACATGAAATGTATTTCTCGGTGAATATTATTTCTAATCACTATTTCTTAAATCAATTTTTAAATTAATAATAAAAATAATAATTCATGATTATTTTTTTAGAAAAAAAAAACATCTATTTTTAGATACAGGATTCTGGAATTTCCGGAAAAATCCTAGCAATACCCCATATCAGCCAGCAACCATATCTAAGCCAATCAGGTGAGTGACACTCCTCCTTGTAACCTTACTATTGTGTGTATCCATATCAAAACGGCATATATGATCCACCCGTTATCTATTTCCTATACAACTTTTGCAATGTAATTAGCCCTGAAACATGAACCCTGACAAGATAAGATAGTCATCGAAATTGCCAATAAACGGCTCCAAAAAAACCGGCTATACACCGGTATATTGAAATTGTGTGTGGTAAAATGCGATAACCTAAAATTTGTTAGCCACATATGTAACTGCCGGCCAGCCAGCACAACATGTCCATTTGCATCCGAAATTTGTCCCTACGAATTTACGAAATTTATGGCATTTCCCAGCACACTGTCATCTCACCAGCAGTGAAAGAATTGCACCACTGTTGAAGTAGAAGAAGCGATTTCCTGGCTAAAAGTTTGAGTAGTATGGTGACAGAAGACAGTTGTGGGAACCAAAAAGCCAGGCCAAAGCGAGGGACGGAAGCAGAAAAATGTCTCTGCGCCATCAATTAGCAGCAACCTGGCTGTTGGCAATAGGTAAGCTTCCAGAAGCTTAATGTCTATTTTTTAACTCAATATGGACGAAAAAATCCTCCAAAGTGATGCCATGTGCTGCAAAGTCGTCATAACACCAAGATAGGGAGATTCAAAATGGTGATATGGCAACTTTGCGGCATATGGCCTGTTACACGAGGTGATCCTATTAAAAAGCAAGTACATTTGTACTCGTGCAAAATGCCATATGCTGCAAAGTCGCCTACTCACCACATGCTCACCATCTTGGTGAACACCCTGAAGGCCCTGGTGGCCTTAAAAACTTCAATTTTTATGGAAATTCCAATAATTAGAAAAACAGGACCTACCCTATAACCAAACCTTTATAGACCTAACCTAACCCAAATTGCTGAAAATAGGTGCCGATCCTGGGTGCCATCTAGTGAGTGAATTAGACAACTCGCAAAGAACGTTTTTCTCGCATTTTCCAGTCGTAGCATGCGTGTCCGAAGATGACCCTCCCATTTTCTTCGCACTTCAATTTCAGTCCGGCAGTGACATCCCTGGAGAATGTCAAAGCGAGTTACTCATGCCCACTTCCGCTCTGACCGGAAACGCCGTGGATTGGGAGTACATGTGCGGGTAAATAAGCGGAAACTCCGTCATCGCCATTTTTAAATAATCAAATCCCACAAATTTTGAAGTCCTTTTTTTTTCTCAGTGCCGACTATTTCGATAAATGTTATCACATATTGCAATATATCTTCAAGTTGGAATACACTGCCGAAGAAATTCTATTCGTCAACGGCTTGTTTAACGCATTCACTGACGTTGCCGCCACTTTTGCTTGCAATAGGAACATCACTACCGTTCAAAGTAGGTACATGTAGTAGCTAATTGCGCACAAGGAAAATTCCGCACAACTAGCTAAGAAAAACCCAAGTTGGTCAAATAGAGCGTGTATGTGAAGAAGGCAGGCTTTGCGTACACGTAAACATGAGAAAAAGACAGTGCTGTCGGGTATGTTCCCGTGTATGCAAGTCAGCTTAATCTCCCTAAGAACAGTGCCAAAACCGTGGTTCTTGTTGTTTGCAGGTATAATGGACGAAGGAGGCTTGGAATGCATAACTAACAATAAAACAGCGATTGGTTACTGCTCCTACGTTAGCATTCTAAAATTTTCATCCGGCCAATACAAGGAGGGAGTGTGCAGGTATTTGTTCATACTAAAAAAATAACAGAAGTACCAAGAGATCATTTGTTCTAATTCATGGACCAATTTTCTTTTTTTGGCACAGGACACTTGATTTGTCATTCGAGTGCAACATGATGACCATTAGCAACTGCAACTCAACTGCCCTGCGAGACTTGTGGGAGTCGTACTACAAAGCAACAATTATTCAATCGCCATGCAACAAATTCAGCAAATACGGAAGTGAAGGCGAAAGAAACCAAATCAACCGGATATTGATGGGGGCGTTGATCATGCTATCCATACTGCTCTTACTGTAGCCATGATGGAATAAAATAAAATAAATAGAAAATCAGTATGTGCCTTACGGTTGCCAAAACTTAAAATTGTATTCGAGGGTGTAAGTAACCCCTATGAGCTATATAATTGAGATTTAAGGAGGGGGGGGATGGTCGAAACAAGTGAGTTATTAACCCATATTTAAAGTTTGCTTAGCTTCTTCGTACATTGCAAATGAAAATACAAATGACAATATTTGTGAAATTAAATTGCACGTATGAACATAAGGGCAATCGTTCAGAAACAAACAAAACAATATTTAACGCTAACAGTATGCAAATATGAAAATGACTCAATTTGAAACGAAAAATTTATTGCTATATGACCATCTTGGCATTATTTCCTATATGACCAAAACTGCATGGTATTAGACCTCGTTGCTTATGAGATAATAGAACATCCCATTGTCATTTTAAGTTGAGTATTATCTTGTATAAATCTTGTTGAGTATTAAATTATTAGATTAGGTAAGGTGCCCAACAAGATGGTGAGCATGTGCTGATATGGCGACTTTGCAGCATATAACAAAAAAAATCGTCCCATTGATGGTCTCATGAACTAGGCATAGTATGTCCATAACCTCATTGGGTAATTAGCAGATGACTTGTTCCAACTTAGTCAAAAATACAGCATCACATTATTAGCAGAAGCATGTTTAGACTAAAACTGAACTGTTATAAACAAGTAACAGGTGCATCGGGGAGTTACTGCAAGTCTACAGAACTTAATCGCCAATTAAAAGGCCATTAAACCCGGATTACTGAATCCAATATCAAGCACTTAACACGTCCCAAAAATGCTCCCTTTATTTGATTAAATAATAACGTAATTCCAAACTCAGGTTATTATTTGTCTTCCGTAAACAAACCAGTTGCGCAGGCGTGTCCTATTTTATCCGATAATTGCCCAGAAATACATTACACTGTTTCAAGATTATCAGTGTTTTCCACAATCTTTCGATAACATTAGTATCGGGAAATAATCAGGATTAAGTTTAACAGCCATTTTTTAGTCCAATTTTGGCCCAGTTCACACGCCCATTGTTTTCGCTTTGGATGTCCGAGGCACGATCAAAGAGTCCCTCACGCCATGGGTCAATATTATTGCGCAATCATTGTATTTGAAAATAAGGCGGAGGACCTACGAAACTGAGGAAATCCTCTACAATAAGGTCCAAAATCCGGATAAATAACCTTTTTGCCAAAAGTTGTAACCACAGTTACCGTGTATCAGCTGAACGATTAACAAAACACAAAAACAGTCAATTTACAATTTAAAAAATTATTGCATTGACTGACTTCGAGTGGAGAAGATTGCACAATTTTGCGGATTACATTAACATTACATCATGACAGGACTTTTCGTGCTCGGTTTTATGGTGTTTATTCGCCTCACATTTGCTGGTGGTAAGTCTTATTACTTAAAATATTCCAAACAGTAGTTACAATAACTTATTTTAAAAGTTTTAAAATTCTCAAATTTTGATCAATGAAAAACATTAAATCTACTGTAATTGTTTCTACTGGCACTAGAATGCGTTGCCAAAAAAGGGGGTTTCAATGGAAAATAATAAAAAAAAAACTTAAAATTCTCAATTCGTGTAAGTAATTTGTATTTTACTTATTTAAAAATTCCAGATTCTCTTAGATTTCAACCTTTGGTCCATGGCAAACCGACCTTCGACATGAATGTGTTTATAAAGTGTTACGACGAAGCCACAATTCCCATGCAAGTCGCGGTGGGAAATTTCTTCAAAGTTGCCTACATGTGCAGGTAACAGTGAATCGGGGTCACTTTTTCTTGTTATTTAAGTAAAAATTACACCACATGAGCTAAAAACTCATCTTTTATGGTCTAGTTTTTAAAAAGCTAGAATCTATGTGATTGCCCTCAAAGTGTCGTGTTTGGACATCTTCTGAACAAGTGGTCCATTGTTGATTTTAGTGACAATTACTACGAGAGCTGTAAACAGCAACTTCCAGTGGCCTTAGCAAACAGGACTGGATTTCAGCCATACCAGATCGAGTACATCATGTCCACACTCCTAAGTTGGGTGGACGGAGGAGGCACGTTTTTGTGCAATATGGGGGAATACTCAATTCGAGGCAAGTGTATTATGTTATTTGTAATAAGTTGCGTCTGGATATTTGTAGTAAATGTTACCTTTTCCGATTTTCCCTGAATATATTACAGAGATGATGGATAGGAAAGGAGGCTATGCCTGCACGAGAGATTTTTTCCCGGAAGACTTCCAGACTTGCAGCCACAACTTGGCCTTGCTGAAGAGCGGTTACGAGTACTCTGAAGAATACTGCAGGTAACTATGCAAAGAATTATCGCACTAAAGTCTACAACGACTAGTTTTAAAAACTCCTAACATATGAGCCATTTTCTAAGCGCGTTGGCCACACTCCCAAAAAAACCCATTGAATGTAAATTATCCAACAGGTTGCTGGACACCGACTTGCAGTGCTACATGGACATAGCTTACAAATGTGAAAACAGGGAGCTGGAGTGCTACTTCAAAGAATTCTTCCAAAGCATTGTCTGGAACTCGCCCTGCAGAGATTTCAGCAAGTTCACTAACTCGGCAGCCTCAAAAACAGGCATTATTCTCCTCATTACCTTGGCAGTCATCGTGGCACTATGCCTATAGAAGTAGCAAGGCCTACCATTTTGTGAAAGGGTAACCAGAATAGGACTCAAGAACATGTACCACTCAAGGAGCGCTTACTTTTTTAATGCCACCCGTTTGCTGATTTTTATGTATACATCACGTTATGTCTCTGGCATTAGCTCAAAAATGACTTCCTTATGGTGTGATTGGTGAGCAGCCGATCTAATGATGTTATTGTAGTATGCATCAACACTAAATCGGCATTCGAGCTATGTAAACCTTCAACCTTTTTATTATTAAACTAAATAAATAAAAGGATTTTGTACAATATGGTAGAATACAATGGCTGTATTTGCATTCTTAGCTTTGCAGTGGCATTCTTTCGAGATGTTTCTTTCGGGGGACGTGCACTATCACACGTCAATATTTATTTGCAATGGCTTTATACAACTTAAAAACTTATTTTCCGACAGCTCTTAAATATAATACCATGTTATGAGGGCCCCGGTCAAGCATTACCCAACAATGTAAACAACCTCCCCACACAGCCTGGTCTAACAGAAATTATTTGAAAAAAAATATCACCACTGGTAACCGGTGTTTGTCACCGGGAACTGATATTCCAAGGAATTTTTAAGTATTCAATAAATTCAGTTGGAATACAAATTAGGTTCAAAATTAAATATAAAAGCACATTTTAAATTTTGTGCATCAGTTAAAATCGGCATGAATACTTAGGGGATATAACTTCTGGAGTTACCATATATCCCTTCTTAAAAGTATGATTCTTTTTGAAAAATTGTAAACATTGAAGGCTTTGACTTTAGGGTCGTTTTTAAAGAAAGATGATGTAATTGCATATAAAAATTAGTCGTAGTCTGATGTTTTCCCACTATATTCACATATAGAATTGTAATCTAGCTGAATAACTTCTTTATCCTGCAGCAGCTGAACAGTAGCTACGCATTTCCGCTTGTCCTTATCCAAAATCTCTCCGAACTGAAGTGGTGGATTTATAGAAAAAGATAATTACCAAAAATCAAGTTTCTGACCTTTTTCCAAATTTTAAAAAGTTAGATTACCCCAAAGCGCAAGCCATTCATTCTGAATATTGCCTGATTTGCACTACGCCGAGCCGACGAGAACTCGGTGAGTGCGCATGCATATCGCGCTTTTAGTTTTGCGTGCAAAGTCAGTCACGCAAAAAAAGTCAAAACCATGTTGACTTTTTCGACCGACTTGGCCGACTTTGGCGAATTGCACCTGCTTCTGACTGCAGTAAAAACCAATATTACAAGAAGGAATTAATATTGACACTAGATGTACCGTGAGAATTAAAATAGATAATTTAATATAACTAATATGTTTTTCTTTAAAAAAAAACAAAGTTGGCAGAGAATTAGAATGTGTGAAACCAGTACAAAAACGCCATCAAAATGAAATCATCGAACGCTAGTTTTGCCAGTTGCAGGTATTTCTGGGAGGATTCTATAAACTTACATATGGAATATAAGTTGCAAAACCTTATTTTATTGAATATTTTGTAATTTTCTGCTAGAAATTACTGCTATTGCACGAACTCGGCACTATATTGTGCAGGGAATTGAGCGCCTCTAAGCAAAAGCGTCGTGACGGAAGTCGGTCTAATGAAAATCGTGCTTGTTTTCTTCCGTTGCCGACTCGTGACGTCATGAAGTCGGTCTTCCGTCGGCTCGGCGTAGTGCAAATCAGGCATATCTCTCACTACGATTGCAAATACTCTTAACACTAATTCCCTTCCACCAAGCAAGCAAAAAACAAACACCAAAACTACTGAATGCTTAAAGGATTAACTACACAGGAAACACAGGTAAATATCTACTGGATATGCAACGTGCACTAATGACATGCTTCAATTCATTTCATAGCAGAAAGCAACAGCACCTGCAGTTTATGGAAGTAACAAAACGTTTTGTCCTACCTGACTCGTATGTTTGCCTTTAACGACCATCACGACAGAAGAAGATTTTCTTGGAATTAGTGTTTCTAGCCATAATTCGGGAATATCTGAAGATAAAACCAAAGTATCGCAAATTAAAAACGACTATATTACAACACATCTACATTGTCAACTACAGGATATCAATGTTCTGTCATGTATTTTCCATAGGCAATGACAATTTTTAATGGGATAAATTTCATAGTGTAACAATGTTAAAGACTGCATACTGGAGAAGGTAACGTTTTCTTTATGAACAAACCTTTATGAGCAAAACCGGAATCACCTTTTGACAGGCAGTATTGGTTGGAAAGATTAGGCCTGCATTAGAAGCATAACGATTTTCTACTGGAAGTTTGCAAAATTAGCCAATGGGAAGTCGCGCAAAATATTAATTGCGGCAGAACTCTCAATATGTGGCCTAATGTGACACAGTTTCACCTCGTGATTGACCAGCAACTCAATGAGGATCGCTCATAAAAAAGTAACGCAGAAGGCATACCAAAAAAAAGTACTAGTACATGCAGTCAATTCATAATTTAGAAATTTGAATATTAGATGCAGTACTGAAAGTGTCTCAATATATGAATCATGCAAATTATAAAAATCAATTTTAGAGAACAACACTTGCCTTCTAGTATATTTCCACCATCGGTTCGGCAAATACAAAGCTTATCATTCACAACATCTTCGATTATAACCTGCATTGAACAAAAAAAGGATCAAATAAGCAGTGTTGGCAAGCATCACCGTTGATATTTCTAATTTAAAAATATATGCTTGCCTTTTCGTTGTAATATTTTCCATTTTTGTACGATTTGTCGATAAACCTCACTCGCAACAAAGGCCGTACCCAAGATGTAGATGTACCGCTCTGAATGCCTTTTTGTCTAAATAAAATTGTTAACAAATCGATATTTAAAACCAAAACAGACTGCCCAAGTGTATAGCTTTACGCTGTTAGTTATGCGGCTTACGATGAGTTATGGTTTTCTGGTGAATGTCTCCTTTTGTTACTTCTGCTGTCTCGGTCCGGCCTACGCTCTTTGCGATCATCTCTGTGTGAGTGGCTAGACCTTTCCCGTCTGTCCTCGTTACCACGTTCCCTGTACCTTTTCAAGGCTTCCTCGGATTTGGCTTTGTACTCGTCATATTTCGCCTTATCTAGATATTAATTGAATAATAACTATCAAACGATTATTGACTTATCTTAAAATGACTTAAATCAAAGTCAAGTGAAATGCAATAAGGTGAAGGAGGCGATGATGGCAACTTACTGAGGACTTTCCCTTCTTTTTTGTATTCTTGTTTACTGACGGCAACTATGAGGTATTCGCTGATCGTGATGTTTTGTGAACTAAGAGACATCTTAACGATAACGCGAGAATTGTCGGTATCCATGCCCTGGATCTGAAAGTTGTCACCAAGGATTATAATTTAGGCATTCGAACTACCTTTTTTACACAGTGAACATAATAGTTGAGATGTTTTGTATAATCACCTGGCCATACATTCCTTGATGAGGACCTTTGACAACTTTGACGAACGTACCCACATCTATATCTGGCACTTTTTCGTCCTTGTTTTTTGGATTTGATCCTAACTTGACTTTGGGATCGGCTCCGAGTCCCAATCCTTTCGGCCTTAAGGCTGGTTCGAGAGGAGCAACAACCCTGCATGATACAACACAAAATGTTCAATACAAAACAAATCATGGTGACATAAAAAATTCAGTTAACTAAGCTATTCACATGCTCACTTTTTATTAGTCGATCCAATCCCTTCTGATGGTTTCCAGCCCATGCCACGCAGCATGGCTGCACCATATTCATCTACCGGTATGCGATCATAATCATCCAGGGTGGACTAAAAAGCATTTTATCGAAACCATTACAGAATCGAGTTTGCTCGATTACCAACGACTTGTTCTTCGGCTTGCATTCTTACCTCTTCTGCACGTAATGTTACGTCAACTTTATCATCTGTCTCGAAACCATCTGGGATTTTATTCTGCATAAACACGGGTATGATCAAGTTCGAAGCTTTCTTATCCTCCTCGGTAACTCCATCCTTCAATCGCTTAGCATCTACAAGATCGGCGTTTGGAAATTTATTAATATGTTGCAAGATAAGAGGATTTCTATTCAACAATAACTTCTCAGTACACACCTTTTAAAATCTCTTCAATGGCCTGGGTATCTAAGCTCGAGGCTCCTGCCCCAGATCTTACATTTGAGCCAGATGCACTACTTGGCAGCCGCCAGTTATTTTTAACAATTAATGGAATCACTAATTTGGACTTCTTAGATGATGGGACCGAGCTATATAAAAGATTCTGACATTATAATAATATCAAACAAAAATAACTTCGGTGTTGCAACCCTGGCTAAAATTTCATAGAAAACAAGACTCTGATAGAGATTCTATTTTTCTATTATTGGCCATAGGTCTATTTGTAATTGACAGGATCATTGGTCAATAAATCAAAAAAAGTTAAAATGAACTTATTGTCATCAACAGAAACCAATGTGCCAAATATTAAACAATAAAATAACATAGAATTTCATGATTGTTTTTTTGACTATAGGGAAAGCACGTGTCGTAAACGTAGAATAGATCGCTATAAAATACGCTTTTTTGCCATTCCCTATATGAAATCCTTGGGAATGTCACCCAATTCATCTAAATGTAGGCATTTTTCCTGAACACGTTCGAGAAGTAACTTTGAATTTAGGCCTAATAAGGTCTTCGAACGTTGTTCATACGAACTTGGACAAACGAGTCCTTATTTAGACTTAATAGAAAATAGATAATTTACCTTTCAATCTGCTTCTCCGATACTGATAAAACAAAATCAGGATCCGCTTTAACTTCCTTCGTTGTTTCATCTCGAAGTTTTGAGTCCTGAAGGATGTTTTGTCCAACTTTTTTCGTGAATCCGAACGAAAGCTTCACTTTTTCTTCCGCCATTCTAGAAACAGTGCTGCCAGATAATCCAGATGACAATGAAAAGAACCACAGGGATATACGAAAACCGGAAGTGGATGTAAAATGACGAAATCAGCCACACCTTTCCAGCGTTTTTGAGCATTCGCGCATGCTCAGTGTTTCAGGTCCATGCGGTACATGTATTTGTAATCGGGCACTGTCCTTTCGCTTTTTAGCGCGAAATTCAAATTGGTAAAATGACATATGAATAAAAACTTTGCATAACAAAACAAATGAAATCTATAAAAATTAAGGAAGGTATCTGTAATTCTTAATAATAAATCAAAGTTTTATGATCATACCTCAAAACCTCAAATACAAGTATTGCTATTGAGAAAACTCAATGGAAATAAAAAAGCATACATGTTATTGTATTTTATATTTTTAAGTTTTTAAGTGAGACACCTAATCCGTATTTACTCGTGTAATGGCCACACATGTGTAATAGCCTCACATCACATTTTAAGGACGTTTTTTCCGCAAAAAAACCCAATTATAGATATTTATTAAATCAACATTTAATAATTTTGCTCCACATGATATGCGATACAACAGGTTAGTTCAGATACACCTAACTTTTTGAGAAAAATAAAATTTTGATTAATTTACGGAAGCTTGGGCGGACAGGCTGCGCTTTTGATGTGCTGTGTTGTATTAAGGCTCTAAAAGGGGCCAATAAGATAAGTTCTCCAAATGATAGGAATAAGTAAAAACACATAATAAGCCGTGAATCACTAGAAACACTGCAGAATAAGCCAAACTCCATAATTAATTGCAGATTATAATTAAATCCTCCCGTGCAAACTAAATAAAACATAAGTTTATTATACCTTTTTCACTACGTGTGAACCATAAAGTCGCGTGTAATGTCCATATACAGAAATAATCATCAGACGCAATTAACAATAGCGAGTAACGTCATGGATAAGAGCATTATCAGACCAGAGGATAGCAGACCGGAAGTACCACCAGGAACAGATGGAATGTCACCTTGGCATGGTGACATGGAAACAACGCCTTGAAAGTAGCTCATGAAAATATCATTCACATCAACTCCACAATCATTGAGAATGCCAAAGAAGCACTCGAATCGTGTATTCATTACACTATAAGAAATATAAAAAAAATTTCTTATCAATATTAAGCAGTACATGTAGATTTAAATAATAATGCCATTGACTTCTTACTTGCAATCAACGACGATACTTTTGCTAAATGCTCCCCAAATTGTTTTTTGCAACTCCAAGGTGCAGTTATCTAAGGCTACTTTTTTGTCAATTAAACACGACTTTCCTTTCACTGCGCCTTAAAACAGAAGATATATAATTATCACTTTTCATCTAATATTGCAATACTGTACATATAAATGATTATATATTTGATCTCTTACTCATTACAGTATCATTTCCCATGTCACATAGGGCGAATTTTCCACCCATTGTAAAGGCATCTATAATAAAGTCATAGTTAAAACATAGTTGTAATCAAAACATATATTGTATATCCCCCATCAAATACATGTAAATGTTGGGATATAAAAATGTGATGCTTACCATACCATCCTAACATGTCAGCCAGTGCCTTGTCACCACAATTGTGGCTTACAACTTCATCGTCACCGGTGTAACAAAAAGTGTAACAATAACGACAGCCCATGCAGTAATTATCGTCTCTGTAAAATATTTATAAGATCGTAAATATATACTTTTATAGGGGGGGAGATATGCAAATAATTGTTTATTTTGTGATAAAAACAAGATTTTTGGAACAGAGTATATTGAACTGATTTAGATTTAAATAGCATTGAACTCGAGAAATTTGCATCATAGAGGCATCTTAGATTATGTGAAAAAAAAGGTTAGACAAAACTTTACGATGTTAAGTTGGTTGAATGGTTAATATAGATAAAATTTTGGTTTAATGTACTAACGTGCACATGAATTCCCACATGGCATCAGTGTTTTCAGCATCCGCATTTGTAAGCGTGCAGAGAGAAGACTAAATAACAATACAAATTAAATTTTAATATATATATATATTTTTTTTCAAGCGCATATTTTTAAGCTTACTTACGTAAATATCATGTTGACAGTCCCTATTATGTAGACCAAGTGAACTTAATGAATATTCGCAAAGTGAGGAAGAATCTGGCTGCAGTGGACAACTGTCTAAACAAACAATTAAAATAATATTTACAGCAACATTTTTGCAAATATAAAAACTTGCAACATTAGAAATGATTTAACGGATATAAAATATACATGTATCTAGTGAACGAAATTTGAATCTTTCCTTCATTTTCCTTTATGAACTAAAAATGTCATGTGGGAAAATAAGACAAATTTTGTCTAAGTAAAATTTCAAAAACTAATAATCAAATTGCTCCTAAACAGGTTATGAGAAAATCGGTAAGTTACAGGTTTGATGATAAGAACATTTAGCAATACCTTACCTTGTGAGTACGCATGATTAATGAGGATGGCAGCCAGGGTTAACATAAAAAGGTTTATCAAAAATGTCATTTTGAATATTTGAAAGAATCCAAAACGAAATATGCTGAAATAAATCTTGCCGAATTTCAAGCCTCCAAAAGTGGTATATCCATATAAAAAGTAATAATTGTTGATTGGTTATCAAATTGTGCTTGGTTTGTATCATAAATTGCGTCCAGTGAGCTCATTCTATTAGTTATTTTATCAAAACTGATAAAATGCTTATCGACTAAGATATAAGAAATCGATAAAACAAAAATAACACAATCATGTATGGCATTAGGTCAAAAAATCATTTATTGCTATCTATGAACAAGGAAAGACACGACTAATGTTAATTAAAAATGTTATTGCCCTGTTGCTTCAAATTTTGACCTTGCATTCTGTGTTTCAAATATAATATATATATATATAGTTTTGTTAAAATATTTGCTGATAATTTCATATATATGAATCTCTGGTTTTTTTACATTTATTTTTATTCCAAAAGATCACTTACTTTTATTATTTTTTCAAATATAAGCATATTCTTGAAAATCGTAAATGAAATTGTTTTAATATTTTTATCTACAAAGTAATTTGTTCAAAATATCTATAATTTTACAGGAATATGTCTATGCAGGATGGTGCTAAAATCAGTACCACCCCACTGTATATATCGAATTTTATAAGTTCCATCTTTCACTTGGCTGATTATATATGTAAATAAATTTCTTTCTTCGATTTTTAAAAAAACTAGCCAAAAGTTCTTTCCTTGATCTTCTTTATTCAAGCAACGTTTCGGACAATCTGTCTTTCATCAGGCTCATTTCAATCTACACTACAAGGACAACCATTGCATTACATAGCTGAACATTTACATAAATAATGAAATTCATTATGTATATATGCACTGTAATGCAAGTCGCTTCACTGCAATACACCAGTGTGCTACAGTTTTGCATGTACATGTAGTGATTTTACATTAGCGATTTACATGTAGTTGAAATTATGTATTAATCAAACATAAATTGCAATCAAGTTGAAACATTTCTGAAAATAGTTTAAGAAATAAACGAAATGGCGGCAAAAAACAGAGCACCTGAAATTATGAGCATAGCGTTGGCAACAAATTGTGCCCCAGCTCCTGTCCCTGGAGCAATTTCACTATTAGGGCATGGAGAATATTTCAAAACTTGTTTAAAATAGGCTTGGGTCAAATTCATCATGGTTCTATCATTGCATTTGTTCAGCACAGTCAAGGTGGCGTTCATGTACCCTTGTATGTCACTAAAATTCAAACAAATTTAAGTTTAAATCATTCATATATTTAAAGAATACAGATAACATAATGGTTGTGGGATAGGGCAGGGTGACAAATTTACAGAAAATTCCTAAAGCGAATTTTGTGTGAATTTGTCACCACAGAAGAATTAAGTGTTTTGTTCCTGCCCTTATAGGATTTTTAACAATACTTGCCTGCACAGTATGTTTTTTGGTGAACTTAAGAATGCCTGTATGTTATCTACACTTTTGGATAAATCGCTATTAACTTCAGTGTACGTGCACGAATGACCATTGTGATTTTCAGAAATATCTAAATTAAAAAGAGTCGATTCATTATGTGGCTGTCAATATAGACAAACTTTTCAAATACTATAAACATTGTAAATTTCATGTTTAAACATTCTCTTCGAAATTAACTGTCCCTCATATATGTATAAGTTTCAAACACTTGAACTCGATGAAACTAATTACCAGTAATATTTTCATATCCATAATTGCAAGTGAAACTTCTGCCCCCTGAAACAAAAGCGTCTATCCAGTACATGTATGTAGAACAAATAGCAAGTGTAGTTTTAGTTTTACAGTCCTCCAAAGTGGGATCCCTGCAATCTTGAAAATAAATTTCACTGAAAAATGAAACAAAATTGTCAGTTATAAATAACGCCATCAATTAATCAATCGAGAAACAATTAGAGATAATATTTGTCAAATGTGAGAACATTACCATATCATAAAGCAGTTGAGATGGACTTGGAATGTAGTCGAGGCAATTATCATTTAGATAATCAGAAGTTCTTATAGTAAATACTATTTTCAAATTTGATTGCATTTTCGAAAAAACGTACGTGCTAAATTTATGTATTTAATGATAAAATACCTGAGAAACTTGAACTGATTTGTAATAAATTCACAATAAATTTATAAAAGCTATAATCTTGGTAAAACAATATGTACATGTAGTTAATTTTTCTGAATTTTCTCCTCAAATTTGAAAAAAAAAGTTTCATTGATATAGGCTTACTCTTAAAATTTCTCAATGCATTTATAATACCAAAATATTTAACATATTTAAGAAAGTGCACTTAAGGGGAATCCCCTATACACCCCTGTAACTAAAGTATTTATTGGTTGAAAATATTTTAAAAAATAATACAGTAGACATATACCTTCCGTTGCAAACTTCATTAAATGTGTCTTGTTCTGCATAAAGTAATGCGTCCAATGGTTCAACTAATTGATATTCACATGCCTCGTTTGGTCAAAATACGTTAAATATTTTCTGGAATGTCGACTTTATATTCCATTCTACCAAAGATTAGTACAGAAATGAAAATGTATTAATTTAAAAAACACATAACGATGGTTATAAATCTAATAATTTACGAAATTAAACCATTACATGTGTAGGTTTTAATAATTATTAAAGGAAATAAATTTACCTTAATCATCACATTCTTTAATCAACGAATTTAAGTGCTAACAACACAACCAAATAATTTACAAGAGTTAAACAAGAGAATTTATATAAGTTTGGCTTACCTTCAATTTGTTCAGTGTTCATAAAAAAGCATGCAGAAAATATAAATACAGAATACAACTTCATTTTTACAAACTATATCTTCAAGTTTGCCTTTCCAGTTTCAAAAATACTTTAGAATATTTAAATGGTTGAGCTACTTTGTTCAATATAAATGATATTTGATAATATTGATAAGAACAATAGGTGGCACCTATAATTTTCCTTAAAATTAGAAGGAAAAATTGCATGCTTGTGATTCACGAAATATTCGCAGTATAGATAAACTTTATAATGTGATAAATAAAATTGCCCAATAATCAAAACAACTTCAGAATTATTGTGTAAGTTGGTGCCGAATGTATTGTAAAACTGTCGATGCAAATAATGTATTTTATAACAGTAAAAAAGCAGAATCATTAATATTAATAAGTTATTAGATTTCTATATTTTAATTGTTAATTTTCTTTGTTTGGCTCAAGTGTAAATAAAAATATTTGAAAAAATATATGCAGCATTTTTTAAGCAATTAGTGGGTATTATTCATAATTTAAAATGTATACTTTATTTTAAAAATGCATCAATATGGAAAAAAAAATCAAGTGATACTGTGAAAACTCGTGCATATAATAAATTTTATATTAAAAAAACATCAGTTCTATGCCAAAGAAATACTTTACACATGTTTGAAACCAAATGCTTCAAATAGGATAAATATATCTGGTAATGGAGAAATTTCAGAATATAAATTTGAGAAAATGTTAGTGAAACGACAGAACCGTTTAAAATATAAAGGAAATGGCGAAATAAAATACAGCGGTTGAAACTAAAACTATGGGTGTGGCCATAGAGGGCGCTTTAGGGCCAGAATTACTACCACCGAGACATGGAGAATCATTGTTGACTTCTTCAAAGTATTGTTTAACCAAATTAGATAAGGTTTTGTTATTGCAGCTTTTCAACAGATTCAAAATGTTTTGAACGTACTTGCTCATAACACTGAAATTCAAATAACAGTGGGATAAGTGAAAAGTATTCGAAATAAAATAGACTTGTAATGTTAAATTACACTACCTGCACTCAATTTTTTGTGGTTTAGTTATCAAAGATTGTAGACCCAGCATAGATTGGGTAATGTTATTTCTAATTTCGGTGAGAACACACGAGGATCCACCTTGATTCACGAAAATATCTTTAAAATGATAAAATATCCAAATTCAAAATGGCGGTAAATTCAAACAACCAATGTTTTGAATCTAAAGAAAGCTACAAATAAAGTACATTCTCACTTTCTCATAATGAACTCATGTACTAACCAGTTATGTTTTCTGCACCCACTGAGCAAGCAAAATTCTTGCCACCTACAGTAAAGGCATCGATCCAGTACATGTAGTTGCTACAAGAGTCTGTGTTGTTGAAATTTGCTAAATTACATTCCATCAAAACTTTATCCCTGCAGTCATGGAAATATAATGTGCTGAAAGTAATTGAAATTTTAAGCAAAACGATTTTTTTACATGAAAACGTTCTTATAGTTACTTATTTTAGCATTCTCAGATTTGTCCTAAAGTAATTCGGAGCATCAATGTTTAGAATGTTATTGTATTTATGGGTGTTCAATGGGTAAACATTAGCAAGTATTTGAAGTAGAAAAATAAGAAAAAAATATTTGAACAATATTATTTGGAATAAATACAAGTACATGTACACTGTACAGTATGCAGATTTCACTTGCCTTGGATCGCACATTGTATCGTATTTATAAGGCATAGGATACATTAACAGGACCAAAGGATCAGTAATCAATTGGTTACATGTAGAAGTGGTCGATGATGAAAGGTCAGCAACTGCTTTCACAAAATTTGGATCATTTTCCCAATCTACATTATCAAATACAAAACAAACAATTGATTACACTTGAGAATACACACTTAGGCCGGAATTCATAGTCGTCGAAGTAGTACATGTACTTATTTTATACTTTTAGCACACAAGTAGTACTTATTCGATGACTATGAATTCCGGCCTTAATAGGAATTATAAATGTGTATTATTTGCATAGCAAACAGAAAAAAAAAAACCACTAAGGTAATTGGCTCTCAGTCATTTGTTTCTACATTGTATGCTAGTTTTGCATTTCTCCTATTTCTTGACACAATTTTCATAAAAGCTGATTAGTCTTACAAAAATAAAAAAATAACACCCGTAAATTTTCAAAAATAACTGCAGAAATATCATAAAAAACTATATTTTCTGTAAGTTTTCAAATAAACATGGTCATCTGAAAATTTGTTTGTAAAACTTAGGCTACATTATAGTTTTTAAAAAATCGAAACAAAAACAGATTAATTTTAACATCCTGGTATTAATATGCGATAATATTACAATGAAACATTTTGAAGAAAAATGAAATTATGGACACTATCTTTAGTAAACATGTGATTTTTTTTTGAAAACCAATAATACGGAATAGCACATTTAAGTCAAAGTTTGTTTGTAATAATTAATAATCCGAAATGATAATCATTCAATTATCATGGTGCACATATATTAAAATTTGCAACAAAATTAATTTAAAATACGTTGAAGGTTGTGGAATGGGATGATATTGTACCAAGAGGTTATAGAATTGCCTTACCTTGAACTCCCTGAGTTTTTACAAAAGCAGGTAGGAAAACGAAAAACAACGCAGCGAGCCTCATATTCGAGTGACTTTCAAGAATAAATTAAAAATACATGTATGTCGATTCAATTAAGCTGTAATAAAGGGAAAGGAAACACTTGATAAACGGTGATGACTAAACCAGTCTGAGTAAAAATTACCTATAAACGCAATATTTGCTCGCTACTTCTATGAAATATTAAAGATAAACAAAACACTCCCAGGTAATGCAAATATTTGTAGGTCTAAAGATACGCTAGGTACTCGGATATGCCTATGTGTAAGTAAACACATTTAGCACAGGCAATAACGGAAAAAAGAGCTTATTTGAAAATGTCATTGCAAAATTTGACATAAACAATATACACATTACATAATTTTTTAATTATTGTTCCAGTCAAAATAATTGTTTTTTTCATCTGTAAAATTTAACGATGTACATGCGATGTGTAAAATTGTATTAATTCTATAATAAAATTAGTTTCATGAGCATTCCTAGGGTGTAATTAACATGTTGTGCAACTTGCACTGAAAAATTTAATTATTCATATATTTTAATTAAATTATTCGTTTGTGTTGAAATTATTCAAAAGTATGAAATAAAAATTTACGTTGAACAACATGTGCTGCAAGACAAATTCCTGTTATTTTATGCATAAATTTACAGATTCATATAAAAAGCCCAGTTAGGGGCTTTATGATCAGTGTTATTCTTAAAAATTGCGCGTGCTCAAAGGGGTTTTTAATTAACTAAACAATGTTTCGATTTTATGAAATGTGGGCTAGTTTAGTCTTTGTGGCGATTTTGGGTAACTTAAATCCGAACTTGTTCATGTTATACTTTGTTAAAAGCATTGTACACAGTGTTTTAAATTCAAAATAATGATAAATTACAATAACACAATTGTTTTGTTGTTTTTAGGGAGTTGTGCAATGACTGCCTTTAAAGAAAATCCAATGGATCATTTTAGAACTTTTCATACTTGTATCACCAACATTTCCTTAAATTCCAGTAAATTTGGATGCATGTAAGTACATGTAGCTTCACTGCAGTTTTGTTCATGCAGGTTATATTGAAGAGAAGAGATTTCTTGCAATATCAATTTGGGTCATTTTAAGTTTAAATTTCATTCATAACTGCCTTTGTGCAGTTTAATAGCTCTTAAAATTTATTGTTATGATACAATAGTCTACTACAAACAAAGTTTTTGTTTTGAGACAACAATGGATTTAAGCCATGTATTTTCCAATCATTAGTAGAAAAATCTATAGCATCTAAGAAATTTCTTATCAGAGTTTGCTAATACGGAACTTCAAAAGATTTATTATTTACTTTTTATCAAACCAAATGTTTGCAGTCGGGCTGAGGAATGTTTAGAAACTTTATTCAACGCTTCAGAACAATTTCTGGAATCAAATATGGAGATTGTGAAATTGGGAATTCAACATTCTCTCGACAGTTTAAAACACGACTGTTCATCCATGTTTACTGAAGGTTGGTCCGATAAAAAACAAATTAAATATGCTGAAATGTAGGGAAATTCCGTGTTTTGGCTAATGTTTTATATTGCAATGTTTTTTTAGCTCAGAAAAACCACGTACTTTGTCAAACTGAACAAATCTCTCATTGTTTGCGAGATTCTGAAACAATCCAGAGAAATACTTGTCGGTAGGTAGGGCTCGGGGATTGCATGGCCATGTATCAATTTTACTAAATTTTTCATTGGTTGTGAATTTTTGGTTTAGGAGGCTCAAAGGCCTGAGCAGATGCTTGAGAAACCTGACTGCCCAATGCTTCAACAGGGTTTTTGCTTCGATTTTGAGATCAATTTCCACAGGAATTTGGGATAACAGCGAATGTTAGTCCACTTTTATTTTTTTATGTGTAAATGCGTATTTTTAAAACTGAATTTCAGGCTATAGAACAGGTGCAACTTATTCTATTCCTCAAAATTGTTGGTAGCAAAATTAATAGATAAACTTCTAATACTTTTTTTATTTTCAAGGTGCTTATGGACTAGTAGAAACTTATGATGACGAATATACAACTGAAAGAAATGTCACTCTAAAAATGAATCAATCTATGAAAATCCATGCACGAGTGAATCCTCAAACCTTTAATGCATCAGGCAGAAGTCTTCACATCAGTTTCTCCAATGACACAAACTTTTCTACTCCAGTTTCCAGACAAGGAAATGTAGAACCATCAATGATAGATTTGACTCTGCTAAACGTAACTGTGGAAGAGTCGACAACATTACAACCTCAAAGTTCTGCCCCAATTAAAGCTTACAATTATTTATTACTATCCCTGCCCATCATAACTTGCCTAATCTTATAATTAGTTTAATTTCTTAAGTAATACCAGTTTTGTGTTATTTTAAAAAAATAGGAGGGGGGGAAAAAAGATTTTTAGAAACATTTGAATTTTATGCACAATCGAGAACTAAAATTCAACTAATTGTAAATTTCAATTTTGTTCAGAATCTGGTTTTAGTTTGCAGTGGGATATCTATAAGAAATTTATCTGCAATTTACTAATTTATTTTTAAAGTAACTTTTTTATTCATCACAAGTTTGTTTCCATATATGACTGACATCTTATTGTAAGTCTTGGAATAAGTTTTTTGTAAATAAATCTTAGACTGAGAATGTGCAAGAAATAGAATTTATTGAACACTAACCAAAATGCTAATTTCCAGTGCTAGCTTCTCCTACTGCAGAGCTGTTGACCACAGAAGGAACTACAGATAATTTATCACAACATGCCACGATTTGGTACCCAGGGTGAGTGCAGCCCTCACAATTCGATGGATGCGTATACAAAAAAACAGGGTGTCTACCGAAGAATAAGGATAAAGGTGTTTTTTTTTAAGTGTAACTTCTCTTCAGAACATAACTTTGTATATACTTGATTAAAGTTTGCCAGTCTACTGACAACCTTGTATAAGGGTAACGGCGGCATCAGGCATGATCAGGTATGCAGCAATCTGAAATTCCCGCCATTGAGAAGCCACTCTAACGCTGCATTTCAGACCATGCCATGCATCCACGCTGTTATTTTGCATAGCATGATGAAAGGCATAATCATGAATGTGGCATTCAGATTGGTTGCCATGCTTCATGCACCCAAACTGTTTTTAACTTTAAGATTATGTACAACACCATACTTCCATATGGTGAAAGTTTTCGTTTAGCCTTGCTACTGTAGCAAACATATTAGGAAAACTTCTCTAGTTATTTATCGAGGGTACAGTCATTCAATTTTTATGTACTTGTTCAAATTCTTCTTAAATTAATAAATACAAATTATTTTTAAATTTCGCGGGTGTATTTTACAACGAAGTTCTTGCTCCAATACACCCAAGAAATTAAAAAATAATTCTTATTTATTAAACTAAAAATATCGGAACAATTTAACAGTTGTATGGCAAACTGAACTATTTCTCCCATAAGAATGGGTGGTGTTGTAGATCACCTTAAATAATTTTTTACATATCCAAAATAAATTAGTTACAGCATTATCAGTGCAAGAGACTTCTTATTTTTTTAATGTAAAGATTTTAATAGCAAGGCGTGAAGTACTACCCTGCATTATTTATGCAAATATGCGAAAAATTAAATATATTGAGGAAATATTTGTAGCAGGGACTTTGTATTCAGGATTTGCTGTAATTAAGTTTTAATAGATGTTTCAGCAGTTTGTTGAAACAATGTCACGTGTTCTATTACAAATGACCACCATTTCACTTCATTTCATGATCAAAAACAAGCCAGAGCGGTAGACACCCTGCATAAATAAAGTTGAAATAAAGCTAAAATCCTTCTTAAAAACTCAAAACGATGACATGTACAGTATGCAGACAGTTTCCTTTTCACATTGGTACATACAAATTAAAAAGCAACTAACAAAAAATAGCTTGATCGACTGACTAGGTAATCTCTCGTAAATGTCATGAATTATTGCTAACAAACACGATTTGAACTGGTTAATTTCGGAACGATACGATGAGGGAGGAAGACAACGCAAAGTGAGTTAATATTACATTGAGTATTGTAGAGACTAAACTCGCAACGTACCAAAAATGAGAACTCTAGAAACAAAAGGTACGAGGAAGCATTCCCGAACGTGCGTCGCAATCGATGAAATCCAATCAAACACTGAAAAAGTTTCCGCACGAATTTCCAAAACAGTATGCGTTAAAATCTCGCTCACGATGCATGAGCCAATTCCTGCAGATGTCTTGAAAATGTGCCATCTGTCGAAGATGTTTCGTTCGTTACATGGGGGCACTTAATTCCTGGCGTCATCTACATGTATGGGACACGTCTTAAAACAAACTGCTTTATGTTCAAATCGTTAATATAGAGCACCTAAAAATAAAGTTTACTTGACGAAAATGAGTCGAACAATTTGGAGCACAATAAGAGTTTTTGTTCCCAATAAACCACATTAAAATATTTTCTTAAATTTTCCTATCACTCCATAATTTTAATCTCAAAATCTAGGTGGAAAGTAAGCCAAAATAGGTCGTAATTAATAATCGTACCTTCTCGTCAGTATTGACACGTACAACGATAACATAAAAAGAGGTTTACCACGGTATGAATCGATACTAATTACGAAGTAGACGATTAAAAACCCGAACGAAAGATCATTACAGCGAGTGGTTCGAAGCACCAAAGAAACCTGGAATCTGCCTTTACCACGCAGAAAACTCACTAAAACCTGGCATCTTGTAAATATATAAAACCTAATTTCTGCTCAATAAATATCGTGCTTTGCATATTTCTTATTACAATCGAGTAGTGTTTTTGCCTAGGCAAAGAGGCCTGCATACAACCCGTGGACCGGCAAGCCTAAAATCCGCCGAACTCAGGGAGATGCATGACTAATTTTTTTTTCATAATTTACCTCCACCTGACTTAGTCGCCCGAAGCATCACGAGACGAGGATATGCGGAATGATGCTCTGGAATAAAGGTCATGTCATAGTGGCAGAAACCGGGTGCCGATGCACGCCGCACTTCAATTCGGTGAGGACGTCCGGTGAATCCGCATCGTCCGCCGACAGCAGGGTTTCTGATTCGGAGTCCTCTCTTCGATCCGCTTTTTTGTAGTGCATTTTCCTCTTTCCCGTTCCCTCGCCGTACTCTTCGTCTTTTGTCTTCTGGTGCTTGTGCATCAAAAAGTTGTCCACCACCCAAAACATGATGGCCTGAAATAACGGATAAAGAAGCGAATTTCTTGCTCGGTAAGAATGGCATTTGGCATTTGGCATTTGCGTCATATATTTACATTATATTTATTACGACACATTAAACGAATTTTATGACATATTAAATCAATACGTACATTAATGACGAAAGGAATAACCAAAACCACCACAGCCACTTTTAATTTAGGATCTTTGATTGGTGATAAAATTAATTCACGTACCTAGAAGAATTTAATCTAATTAATAACCACACGCACCCTGGTGCTTAAATATAAAATGCAAGTATTTGTGCACGTTCTAAGGACGTGTATACGTACATCATTCCAAAACTCTAGCTGAATAATACAGGTGATCAGTATTTTTTCAATAACCATTATTGCAATGTACAATGCACACTGGCCGAGCCAGGCTTGCATCTGCGCAGGAATGCCTACGGCGAGAATTAAAGATAATTAGAAGAGTGCAGATGAAAACTACATGTTTTATTCAAAAGGATTCAACAATGGCCTACCATACTCCCCGAAGTTAAAGGCGCTCCATCCTTTGCGCTTGGCTATCCACTGGGAGGTGCGAATGCCCACAAAAATAATGAACAAACCGACAGACGAGTCGAGCAAAAAGCTAACGATGTACCTGAAAAAATAAAGCGGCATTCTTTAACCTGCAATGCTGAATTTTCCAGGCATCAAGCAAGCTAGCATGTTTATTTTGTACCAAGTGCACGGATCCCCGTGAAACCAGCTTGCCAAAAAGACATTTGCAAAATGTATGACTAGGGCACCGAATCCTTGCTTGGATGTATCATAAAACCTTAAACAAACATATGAAAAACGGTTAATCAGATAGAATATTTCCTCTAGAATCTTTTTTTTAAACGAAATAACAAGGTACATTTTACATAGAAGTAAAAAATACGACTTACCATATAACCCAGTGCCTCCTATAGCGTTTTGGTTCACAGAAACGTTTAACTAAAAATAATAACACTTTAAATATGAGAGTCACCTAATGAAAGTACTCCACTGCTAAGCTATCACTTGTGCATTTTATTAGATCATAAAGCCTGTCTCTGCGCAGGAACACACTTTTAATTTATTTAGCACATGGCGAGAGAAGTACGGTCAACATAGAAAACCAAATTAAGTCCAGGATGGTATAGGTCGAGCCCACCAACCAAACCAGGTGGAAGATGAAATGTTGTGCACTTTAATAATAACATATCATGTTTGTCTAGACCAAACATGCATTACCTAGAAATATGTAGGACAGTATATGATAGAAATACATGTATATGCATTCAACATGATACCAAGTGTGCTTTATTTTTGTGATTTGCAGATATAGCTGTATGTTAATATCTACAAACCTGCAGGTACGGTGTAAGTAGGCCTATATTTAAACAGCTGTTAAATTGTTCCAATTTTTCCTTGTCAAACTATTCTCAAAGAAGCTTTTTTTTTAAATCATTCATTCATTATTTGTTTATTCTTAATGTGCTCTTATAAAATGCATTTTCGTTCAGTTAATAAATGTGCGCAAACTATTTGATTGTGGTGCAGTGATTGAGCATCACCATGGAAACCATTAACCAGTCTAGTAACGTGAAACTAGACAAAACTTTAATATAACACCCAAGTGGTACAGCTAAAACAATGCAGCCATAATTGGAACTAACATATAAAGTTAAATAAATAAATGACCTCGTTCATAGAAAGCAGGTGGCAAGGTGAATCATACAGGCCATGCCTATTAACATAGGCCTCCATCAAGTTAACTGGTAATGAAAATTAATTTCACGGGAATAAAACGGTACGGAGTTAAGCATTTTTGAAAAAACACATATGTAACTACAGTGTATAAATAAATTTGTTTCATTTTTTAAGTGGGACGGTTTGGCTGTCAAAATTTACTCTTAAGTTACCAAGTCTGCTCAACTCAAGGTTGTTCAAGTAAAAAACAAACAATTCATACAATTTAAAAAAAAAAATCTGTAAAACTGCTTAAATATTAGGATATTGCATACACTTTATACTGCGAGATGTTAATTATAATAGCGAATAAACCGTTTCAAACTTGATGCATGTTACAGAAGATAAGAAAAGCTTTACTTATGAGATGTTGCTCATGCAAGTACAAAAAACGTGGCAATTATTTGATTGAATCAGGAAACAATTCCTCCAATTTTAAAAAAATCTAGTCTGTCAAACTGTCTAAATATTAGGATATACTACTCAAATTTGAAACTGTTATAAGGTAATTAAAAAACCGAATAAAGTGTTCCAAAGTCGATGTACATGTACATGTTTCAGAAGATAAGGAAAGTGTAGTTAGAGATGGTGTAGGCTACATTATATCAATTATTATCCGAGACTCGTGAGGGGGTAGAGGAATACCAATTCAACCACAAACAATGACGTCTTGTTCAAGAATTGCAAGATTTTGTCTCTGGCTTGAGAAATAATCAAAACTAATGAAATTTGATCCCGCCCTGCAATGCCTGCATCCAAAACAAAGATTTTGCAAGATAGCTTGTCCACCCTATTTTGATTGTTGTTTCTGATGATTTGAAGTTAGGGTGTCCCTTGCTGACCTACATTTACTCGAAATCAGATATGAAAATTGCTCTATTTGTCTAGACTAATTCCTCTGCAATAAATAAAAGTTTCAAAAGGGATATTGTTAATACTCACGAATTAATAGCATAAATGCAAGACAAGCTAACACGCCTTGTATGAACCATCCAAAGCTATCTGTTAGGGCATCCTGACTGCAGGAATCTTCATCCATGGGATCCAGAATTACAGTAGACTTATCAGAAGATGTAGCTAATTGGGTGTAACTTATGCCCAGTGGTGAATTATTATTATCAGACGAATTTAGTAGAGAACGATGATAGAAATATTTAGCAGTTTCGAATGTCATTTTATTCCAACATAAGTAGGGTTAAGATGCACTGTTCGCAACGTCCATTTTGACCGTAATTTCTTCACCGGTTTCCATCACAATACTAATAAACATGTTACAAAAGTTACTTTTTTTTATTAAAATTTTGAATATAAAGTAAATGAATTTACAAAAAATATAACTGAATTACAGCGTCCGGTCAATACGCAACACAACGACGACATGAGAACATTGAGAAGTTGAGAACTAGACCAAGCCACAGTATCCGTCATATGCTGCAATGATGCCAACCATCATGTCTGCCAATTCCCTAATTGACTTACGAATTAAAATTAACTTTTTATGATTATTTTTACATATTAATAAACTTATACGAAATATTATCATGAATCTAGCTTAAATTGGTGATTATAATAAAATCTTCATAAAATAAAAGTTGCGGTCTTCATTTATAATTTTAGCTTAAAATAATTTCCAACAGTGCGTTTAAAGATTAAGTTGATTGTTAGCTATGTCACATTGCACGATGCACTACAGCTGTAATCTAATCCTAACCAGAAAAATAACCAGAGAAATTTATTCAATAAAATTTAACTTAAAATTCCTAAAAATAATTTGCATTTGTTTTTATGTACACGTAAACATTGCTTTTACTTAGTGCTAAAGTATTTAAATTAATTTATCCAATTACTCATTTTAACATACGAGTGCAAAATGCGGTAAAATGTAGACATTTCCAAATCCTAACCAATATCTGCAAATCCGCAAATCTTATATCCGTTTATTTTTTTTCCAAATAAATTCATTTAAATGTTTTTAAACTATTTTCCCATTATCTGTACGGGCTTCTCCGCAGAACCAAATCGGTTTTAATTATATTTCTGTTATAAATTGCATGTACCAAATTTCTACTTGAAGGTTTTAGGTACTTCTAATATAGGGAAATATAAGAACATTACATTAAAAAAATTGGTCACAGTGGTCACAAAACAGTCCTATCGGCTAACGCCATCTAGTGGACACACGTGTCACGAACTTTCCACACAATTTCGAAAGTGTTGGTGATTAAAGTTGAAAGCTCTTTGCGTTTTCAACCGAATTTCACAAGCAGTCATCTCTCGATGAACACGGAAGGCAGCTTCAAGTGTTCTTCGAAGGTCAATAGAAAGCTGCGTTTTTGATCATTGTTTTCAATTTTGAAACGTGAAAATAATTGCGAAATCGCAACCAAATCTTTAGTTTTAAGCTCGAGTTCGATTCCCGCGCATCTCGGCCATCTTAATTTCACGACAAACGCCATATTGTTTCGTTATTTTTCTTTTTAAAAGAAAAGTTTTAGTCCTAGTAGTGGATAAAAAAAAAAGTAATAATCGGCGATGAAAAGAAGCGCATGCGCATTAGGAAAGCCATCTTGAATTATACGATTGTGACCTATATTGGAATTCATTCTTTGACAGCAGCTTTCAATGAATTTGGACGTGAATCGGTGAGTTTGTTTGAATGAAAACTATTTAAAAACATTAGGTGAATTAGCATCGATTCGTTTATTTCGAAAATTTGCTTTAGTTGGTTGTGTTTGGAGTGAATTTTAAAGGCTTCTAAAATTTCCACGCACTGGTGTTCTAAAATGTGTTCTATATGGTTGTTGTATTCCACGTTTGTCCCTTACTGTATTTATCTGAAAAATATTAATTAAAACACGAAATTTTCTAAACTGGAAATGAATTGCCATTAGTTGAAGGTTTAGGCATGTTGTAAATACGAGTGCCGGTGAATGTCTTTCTATATTTATCATTGAATTTTTGAGAACAAATGGGAAGTATCAAGAAGTGAAAGTGCATGGCAAGGCCAATGGCGCGTTGCACCAAACTCTGATTAGTACCTTTAAACGACTGTTAAAACCGGTTTAATTAGTGAAAACAATTGAAAGGGTTAACTCAAACCGGTTTTAATTAGATTATACTTTGGTGCATTGCTACTCGATGATGTTAAAATGAAAATGAAAGTTGGCTACCGGTACATGTACTATATAACCTCTCCATTCAATTATTCCTATATGGGCCTTCTAGACTCACAACGGAAGTTGACGGATTCTGGCGTTGAGTTTTACTTGGGATAATCGGTCAACCTATTTCATGCGTCCGATGTTTGAAACAAAATTTGATTTTGTTTAATGGGTTTTAGAAATGGTTACATTGAACTTTGTTGAAATCAATTGCGATAAAAGTCAATAAAATTTAATATTTTCAATATTTCAAATTTATAATTTTTGTCCAGTTATAAACATGTCTACCTAAATTTTTAAAATTGTTTAATTATATAGCTAGTACAGCATACGAAATCGTTCAATCGAATATTAGTCGCCTAATACTGTACCTGATTGAAATAAATTAAAATCACTTTTGATTCTAAGAAAGTTAATTCTACACAAGGAAAACTCCGCACACCTATAAGTAATTCCAAAATAGTAATGTATTTGGGCGTGCGGAATTTTCCGGTCTTCGATTAAAATTGTACGTTGTTATTTAGTTAACAGATATTCCAGTATGATATATGTAAAGCTGATTAGGCCTACAATAAAAATGTTTCCTCGATAAACAATACAAAAATTGGCTGAATTTCTGCATTAAATTTAATCTGATGTTAAAACACGTTTTCATAAAAAATTAAAAAACTGTGGCAAATAGGTTAATTATGGAGTTGTTAATTGGTAGAGTCACGCATTGGTTTATGCAGGAAACATCTGTCAAGTTCTCGTGAACATCGAATTTATAAAGCTGATTTTCATTAATTAAGATTATGATGATGCTCTTAATACAGTAATTCGTTTTCACCGATTAAAACAATAATTCATTGTTAATAGGTTTTAACCAGGCTTAATTGGACACTGTTAAATTTAAATCGACGATAAATATAATTCAACGATTTCGTGTCTACTAATTAATTATAGGCCTATAAATTGTATAAAATGCAACGCGCATGTACAATCCTCGATTATAAAGTAATCGAAGATAATATTGCACATTGTTAGTTAACAGATTCGGAGATTCCAATTGAATGTACATTTTGTTACAATAAAAATATCTTATCAATGTAAGCAATATAAATTGGCTTAATTTCTGCGTAAAATTTGATCTGATTAGATATCTACATGCAGCTTTTCATAAAAATGTAAATGATATCGCGTTGGGAAAAATATGTGGCAAATAGGTTAATTATGAAGTGTTAATTGGTAAAGGCATGCGTTATTTTATGTCAAGTATACACTTGAACATATGGAAATTAGCTTATTTTCATTAATTACAGTAAGTCCTTCGTTTTCACAAGTTAAACAATATCACTTAAATGTCAAATAAACAACTGGAACAGGGGTTTCATTAATTGATTTTAACGAAAGTTGGCAGCTTATTGAATTTATTTTTGCTGAAATATTGTGCCAACTTTATTAGAAACGCTATAATCTCAGGTTTTTGGCACACACATAAACTGTAATGGTGAGTAGTATAAACGCCTAAATACGAAACGAGAAAGATATATTTGGTTTTTACTAGAATATTGTGCGCCATTTCAACGCAAAATATATCCTCTTTAAGAAAACATTCACTTGTTTTCCACCAATTTCACTAAGCAGTTTTCTTGCTGAAAATAAATAGGCCTAAATATTATTTTGTTCAAAACGATAGTAAACATGGTAGGCATCAATGCGTGCGTCATAAATTATATGACGCGTTTTCCGCATTGTTATTGTTATAAAGAATTCATGAATTTCATTAGGCGATGAGTTTTTAATTAGATTTCTTCAGACAGGAAGATATAAAAAACGAAGAAGTTATATATCTTCTTAAAATCGAGATTTTATATAAAAGGATTTTTCGTAAACGTGCTTTTAAATGTGTCAAGCATATACGAAACGTGTCACTTCTACTTTTATTGATTGTCAATGATCTGACATTAAATGGAGTTTTATTCAGTTATCACGTATATGGTATAAAAGCACATTTTTATTTGATATTTCATGATCGAGATAGATACAAGTATATTTTTCGAATTATAATTTATTTTAGCACGCATTTTTGGTAATTTTTAATTTGTTATAGTTGAAATATTAATTAAAATAAATATTTGTAATTCCTCGGAAAAATGTACGACAAATTCGCATTCTTATAGTTATCTATAGAGGTCCTGGAAAACTTGGAAATGTACTTTACTATTTAGCACTTCGAACAAACTGGAATGATTCTTGAAATCCGCTTAATTAAACACCTGCAGAAATTTCCGAATCGCATTAAGAGATTTTTAAAAAAATGACATAACAATACTATTTTTTTTTGAAACGTTATCAAGTTTGTTTGTATGCAAGTATATATTTTTTGTATTACGTTTGCTTTCAATAAATGCTTTATCATAATATATATAGGCCTACAATTAAAGTTGTCAATTTTGCTTTTATTGATCAGTTATATATGGAATTCTGATTATAAACGAGATTATGAATACAGAGACTAAAATGTCTCCTTATTTTTTAATGGTATCATATAAAAAAATATGTATTTTTGTAATTTATGTCATTTTGGATATCAATTTTATATTTAGATCACACATTTTATCGTTCTACGTGCATGGGGAAAAATATTAAATCTATATACATGTATATGCAGACAATGGGGTTCTTTGGAAATTATATATATTGTGGGAGGGATCCTTGAAAATATAAGGAATAATAAGCATTGAAATCCTTGACATAATATGCATATATGCTTTAAATTTTCAAACCTATTAAATTACTGGACGCCCTGATTAATTTTTCAAAATTGTTTCTACTGTATATCTTCTAATTATTTCCTAGAAGGTTAGCACTTTAACCTTTCCATGTTCTAACGCACACATAACCGGAGAATTATTGCATCCTTATAAACAGGAAATTGTATCTAAAAACAGTTGTTAATAATCAATGTTGATGGTTTGTATTCTAGACCATTTATTAGTGTTTATGACATTTAAACAAAATCGATTTTAAGCTTATATTTATATCATCGATACATCTAAAACAAGCGAAAATCTTCTTTTAAGAAAAGCTTCCTGCAACTATATATTTTATATCATTTCTGGAATAATACAATTGTGTATAGCCTTGATTAAAAAAATAGTTTTGTTTTTGTAAAGGTTTTATTAGACATAAAACACACCTATCAATTAACTATTTTTTAAATCTATAGCTGCATAAAGGGAACTTTTTATATACAGATGGCATCGAGTATTATAGCCTTGTCTTATCTTCTTGTGAAAAATCAATACGTGAATGGCAAAAAGACGTAATCTGTTAGACTAAGGGAAACTAAGATTTCGGTGATTGCTTCAAATATATATTTAGCCAATTATGAGCGGTAAAGTACGTAGGATGCCATTGAAAACGAAATTGATTTTTAGGCCCACGGTCTGTATTTACTGTATATAGGGGCGATGACGTCAATGCAATGTGCCAATGCATCATCGTTTAGAAGCTTGCGTAGGTCTTAAATCGCATACGTGTATTTCACTTAATTTAAAGAGATGCTGCAAAATAAAAGTGCAGTTTGGAGGAAAATACTTTAGTTTGCGATGAACAAAATTCCGATTCGTGTAATTTGAGAATGAAATAGGTTTAGCTCTTGTTATATGATTGAAAATGCGTAATTTTGTGGCCTTTTGCGTGACATAGTCATGTGACAAATGTTTACAATTGATGAATTGTGGAATCAATTGAATTAGTATTTTAGCAATAAATAATACAGTGGAATTCGCTTATAACGATACCGGATACAGCAATATTTCAGGTGTAACGATTCTGAGCAATGTATTTTTAGTGGTCTATTATCTTACACACTAAAAACGTTGGGTAAAAATTCAACCCAATATTGAATGCTACATGTATATGGACGTACCAATATTTAGTTAACATTTGGTTGAATTTAAGTGTAACAACCAAATGTTGGGTTAAAGCTACCCAACGTTGGGTCATAGTTATTAACACAGGTTTTGGTTAAAATATGCCCAGAATTGGGTAAGTGTGAGGCTTGTGTTATTTATAATCAATTCATAATTGGGTAACTTTATATTATAAATAACGCAAACCTCACATTTACCCAATTCAGGGTATATTTTAACCAAATAACTGTGTTAATAACTCTTACCCAACGTTATATAATTGTTAAAACGTTAATAACTCTTACCCACTTAAACTCAATCCAATGTTGGCATGTCCATTTAGCACTTAATATTGGGTTGAATTTTAACCAACGTTTTTAGTGAGTAATTTTGTTTGGATACTAGGATATGTCGGATATGACAATAATCCGGACATAGCTATCCCATTTTTAAACGAAAAATGGTCCTTTCATTCACCTCTAACGATTTTCTAACATTTTCTCCCATTTCCCATTTTCTAAATTAATATACAAATGTAATAACAAAGTGATAATCATAAAGATGTGTTGTATTTTTATCTGAAATCTCATTATAAAAAAAAATTATTTTACTAACGAAATATTAACTTTCAAAAAATAAAAAGCAAAAGTTTTTAATAATGTTTCCTATAGATGTTGTTTTGACTTTAGCGTTTCATGTATATGTGTACCTGTTTACTTCCATAAAATATGAAACAATGATGATGTATGCGATTCTTATAAATGCTGTAAGGGAAAACACGTTTATTTTTATTAGTTTTTCACCTGGCAAAATGCGGCCCAGAACAAGCCAAAAATAGTTTCGAAGGTTAAACATTGTTGATTGTTTTGGCAAGGGATTTAAAATATTATTATGTTCACAGTAATAATACAGTAAAAGTTCGTAATTAACTAAACTTGGTTTAGAAATGTATTTTATGACAAATATTAGAACTTTTTGTGTGCCATTTTACTGTCTTTCTTATTTGTTTCAACGTTGTATTTTGTCAAAGCTCACTTTATATAGACTCTTGTTTTGAACATATTTTTTTAACTCTTGAAAGTAAGTTCATCGACATTTCAATAAATAAAAAAAAAATTAATGCAAAGATAACATGCACAATTTAAAAATCTGTTACCCAGCTTAAAACCCCTTTTGTTTTTAGATACGATTTGAAAAACTGAGAAATGCACGTTGTCAGAAAATGGGGTGAATGTTTGCTCTCATGATATACATATATATACTTCCACGTACGAACAATTTAAATAACATTTGAATGGATCTTTTGTCAATGATGCGAGTGGAAAATATAATAAAAAAGCAACAAAGAGAATGGGGTTGCACGCGTTTTATGGTTGAATGAATTTAGTTTTGTACCTGGTGGGAAACCCCCTTGTTAATTTTTAACCATTTTTCACTTTTTGTTTTTTAGGATGAAATGAAATAACAACTTCCCAATTGGATTAAATAGTTAAATCCAAGGAAGAGCACTACTATGGAGGAGCAAGCATTCAATATGGCGGCTTCCGTCCCTTCCAGCAATAATAGTAACTCTGGAACCCCAACAACCCCTGTCCAGGTGGTCAAGCCAACCGTGAGGACCGAGAAAGAGGCAGCTGCATGTAGGCTAAACACATTTACTCATTTGCATTCATACTTCTACTGGTGGCGGTGACAATTTGTAATTTTAGTAGCCAATATTATATAGTGGAGATCACTATTCACTGATATACGCTCAATGCTTTGGACCCTTTACCCGTTTTTTAAATACATGGGACTTGGGTTTGCAAATAACAGCTAATGTCCAGGGGTCCCGCAGATTTTTGGCCCCCTGGATATATTCAAGAAAAATGCTTCCTTTTGAAAAAAAATTCAGGAAAGTTATTTGTTTTTGAAAAAAAGTCAAGGAAAAGTGATTTATTTTGAAAACAGTGAAGGAAAATTGATTTATTCTTTTAAAAAAAGCTAATGAAAAGTAATTTGTTTAAGAAAAATTAAGGGAAAAGTAGTTTATGTTGAAAAAAGTCAAAGAGAAGTGATTTCATTTTTAAAAACTAAATCTAAAGTGAATTTTTTTGAAAAAAATGTCAGAGAAAAGTGATTCACAGTCAAGGAAAAGTTATTTATTTTGAAACAAAACAAGGAATTTTGAAAAATGTCAGGAAGAAGCTTTAAGTGATTTATTTTGAAAAAAAAAATCTGGAAAAAATGATCCACCTTTGATATTTAAGTCATTTTAACAACATTTTGGGTGAAAATTGACGTTCAGTACGTTTATTTGCACGTTTTTTATGAAAAGAATGCTTTTTTGTCTTCTTGTGTACACAAGAAGACAAATCATTTAATGGCACGACTATGGAAAATACATTTTAATTAATTATAATAATTAATTAAGATATGACAAGGAAAAACTGTTTTAATAGTGGTTTGTGTGATCCAAAACTGAACTTGTCAAGTTGAATCCTACATCTTTAGAAATGGTAAATTAACAGCAATTCAGGGAAATAAAAACGGCATCTGTTTTATACATGTTTTTGAAGGAAAAAACATGCAACTCGTACGAAAATTCGCTATAACGTTCTAATAAAAAACTGTAATTTTTATTAGTTATGATTTTTAAATAAGATATGACAAGGGAAAAACTGCTTTAATCGCAGTTTGTGTGATCCCAAATAGAATTGGCTAAGTTGAGGTGGTCATCTAATGAAATTTGTAAATTGTATTCTAAAAATTTTACTTAAGAGTAACCAGATATTAAGCTGTTGTGCATATTGCCATATCTTGTAATTTTTAGTCGTTAAGATTGGTTAGGGAAAGTAGCTTTAAATATTGGAAATGTCTGGGAGAACCTTGAATAATGCAAAATGTATCTTCACAATTTAAAATTATACATAATCTGTTTGAAAAAGTATAATTAATGCTATTTGGTTTGTAAAATGGCAAAATCAAGCATAGTTGGTCAAATTCAGAGTATTAATTGTTTCTAAGAATTTCACCATTGAACATTGTAGTTCAAACCTACATTATAGGTCATTCCAATCAAAGGGCGCTATTTTAAGAAAAGAGTACATAATGGGCTACGGTCATGATTAATTAATTTACATTTACTGCATGTACACGAATGTACTACATTTTTGGATTTTATTTGAGTACATGTAATTATGTCCATACTATCTTTAAAAAAACTGGCAGTGTAAGTTGATCTTTGAAACCCATTTTATTCCAAACATATAACGTCAACTTTGGGGTAACCGATAATTTAAAATATCACAATAAAGATGAGATTAGAAACGAAAAATACCTAGTTTGCAATCGGTGAAATTCCAGATTATCACCGATTACTAACTTTTTATCAGATTTATTAGGATACGTTTGACTAATAAAGGTTCTATATAACGGTACTAAACAAATTATAGCTGTAATCTAAATGCAGGGTTGAATTCAAATCATTTGAAATTTATGGTTAATTGCCAGTCACAAACTTTTAGCATATGTTTGTGCTTAATCATTCCAAATTAATAACGTGTTTTTGCAAGGTTTATTATTAATTACATCGACACGAATAGATAATAATTTAAAACCTGCTTTAGTTAAAACTGAATTGTAGCAATAAATAACGTTGGATTTAATTATTAAATGAATAATGATCAAACAAATATAAAAAAATTAAATACTTTGAAGGAAGGTGTTTTTTTTATACAAAGCAAAAGTATACATTTTATTATACTTTTCAGATAAAAATAACTATACTCAATCAGCATTGTAAACTTGTATCCAGACTAATTTGGATGCAAGCATTTTTATGAACAGCATTTCGGACATAAGTTATTTTATACGGAACATTTTTAAACTAATATGTATGTTTAAATTAAACCACAATTTTACAATTCAACTAAACTAATTTTAAACTGGATCTTTGCCAATCTTCCAATTCAAAATTATATATTTTGAACACCGGTTAAAAAAAAAATGGACGTTTTTGTTGTAAAAAGTTTGCAAAATCATAGAAATGCCATCATCAAGCATAGCAGGTCAAATCCAGCTTAATAATGTTAATTGGTTTCTTAGAATTTCACCACTGCACATTGACGTAGTACCTCGCCATATTTTTTGGACCCTTCAGAGCCCTTCTACACGTGCTAGCACATGCCCATTTGCAGTAGGTCCAGACTATGCGATTCCATCTTTGTTAATATATTCAATTTTCGATATTCAATTTAAGATTAATGCTTTATTAATAATCCGTACTATTTCGTGATATTTTGAACAAAACTATCTTTCCGCGAACTTATAAAAACTTTCATCAGTGTGCATATGTAAAGACAAAATCCCTATTTAACCTACTATGGGACTTTTAAAATCGGTCACATTGTAAACTGGTACCTTCTCCATATGCACGTGATCATCAAAGTAGATCAAACGCCATTTAAAATTCCATTTGCGTTGATATACATGTATATGGGATCGTTGCTTTGACTTTTGACGGATTCGTTTAGTAAGTATGCATATCATGTTGTTAAAAAAATATTTGAAACAAAGGGCATCTTTCTTTATTCAAGTAAATTTGTGAAATGATTCCAGACTATAAATCATTGGAAAGAATTCAAAAATTTCGCCATGCATGGCATCTTTGAAACGAGAATGTGTTTTTTAAATAGTTTTTTTTAGGTCCTTTTCGTTTTTTAGCATTAGATAAAAGGATTAATCAGTTTTTGATATCAGCACGTTTTATAGTAGTGCTAAAAAAGTAGGCTTTATTGTAGTCATCGCTATTTTTTTCGTAGTTTTGAGGGTTTTATGTAGGTTTTTTCCATAACTTTATAAACGCTTGATGCCATTGTAGAAGTTGTAGAACAACAACAAAATTGATACTAGTTTATTTAATTAATCTGCTTTATACATCTGCACTATTCACATGTAGCCTTAGTACGCAAATAATGTAATGTTTGCATTGTAATGTATACTTTTAAAAGTTAAAATTATTTCATCGTAATTTGAATTTCAATGTGCTAGGGGGACATAATTGTAATTATTTGAAAAATGATTCTTTTCGAGAATTTTCTCAAGAAAAAAGCTAAAATAACCGATAAAAGCATCAAAACTACATGTAGTAAAAAATTGCAATATTCCGTAAAATTTTCATTTTTCTTTGAAAATATACTTGGCGTTGGTTCAAGAGGGAAATCCCACTTTCGACATGTGACGCCATTGGGGCGTGGTTAAATATAGACAGATCAAATGGGACACACATCTTTTCTCATAAAAAACTTTTATACTAACTTTTTATAATAATTCTAACTAGCAACTAATGTTCCTGTAATGTAATTCCCCAAGCCGGGTTTTTCTAGTTTTAACAAAAAGGATATCCCTAATCATATATTAGTATATTTTTCGTTAAGAATTTCCTGGTAAGCCTATTGGCCATGCAATCAGGAAAAAAGGGTTAAGAGCCAGAGCTATCATTTGAAAAAAACATTTGTTTTTTAACGCTTTGACTGAAGTATATTTTAGTATTCTTTATGTTATTATAACAATTATTTATATTCGGTTAGGCATTTGTTTTTACTGAAATTTCAAGTTAAATCGATCTTCAATATCAATAGAGAAATTCTACGGTTTCTATTGTTGACAATAGGATCTTTCATTATTGTTTTCTATTTGTTCTAATTTATTCTCCAATGGTCCAGTTAATTGATTTTATGATCCATGGAGTGTATAGAAATAAATCTATGGTCAATTGAATGATAGAAACCAATATAAAACTCTATTGTCCAGGATAAAACATTTTTGGTTCTAAATACTGTGCTTTTACTTACTGGTTCGTAAACTATGCAATGCTCAAAAATAATGAAAATTGTTTTTGGATAAAGTTTATTGTGATTTGTTTTTTATTTTAGTATGAACTTTGTTCAAAAGTTATTTTCATTCTTTCTTATCATCGTAGCTGATGAATCATGCTTGCTCGTGTATATTGATCATAAGAAAAATGTTTGCAAAATGTTATGAATCTTAAACATATTCAAAATTTCAGGTCCCAATATACCAGACACTTTTAATTTCGTTCCAATTGGATTGTCCACTAACAAAATGCCGGTTAAGGACCAACATGTTGCAGTGCCCGAATCCACAGTAAACTCGAGTTCTCCTGAGGTCCAGGGAGAGACCGAGGGACAGCAAGGTATGACCAGAAAATAACCGTTCTAAAAAACATGTTTTGGAAAATGCTCCAATTTTGGAAATTTTTACCGAAAAAATGTTTAATTTCTTTTTCTTAAAAATCAAGAAAGTGAAGAAGTCGAATTTCAGTGGAATGACTATTTGGAGTCAACCAAAGCAATTGCAGTACCACCTAATCTATTTCCACATGTAAGTTGAGGTCTCGCGAGGCATTTTTCAATATCGTGTTGCGTACTCAAATGTCATTTTTATTTCCGCTAAAGGTTGAAAGCAGTTTGCAAAACATGTTCCTCAGAGATATGAAACTAGAATTTCCTAATCGCCACTTGGATGGTGCTTTTTGGGTTGCCTCTGTCGTCATGACATGTGGACCTTTGATCAGGTAATACATTTTCAGATTTGGAATTCGGATTTTTAATATTCGGAACAAGTATCGTAATTATGGGATACAAATTTTCTGAGATCTTGATAACCCTTGCTTAACCTTTCTCAAATTTGTTCCAAAATCATTTCTAGATTACGATATGCAGGATCCGGGACGGCGGATCGTGCGGAAGATTTCTGGTGCGAGATTGCATTGAGGGAATTTCATCAGGTCGGATGGTCGATGCAGAACAATAAGATCTTGAAGCCACCACCTGCTATCAGACACAGGCACCAAGATTGGGACGAATTTTTAAGGAAAGAGCTTGACGGTGCAACCACCATACCCACCTACTTGCTCCATGCCGTGAGTTTCTCATTCTTATATTTGGAATGCAATGCAACAGCTATGGTTTAAATAACATCAATTTTTACGTTCCATTGCAGACCGGTAGCACTGCACTCGACCTAATCATCCCTGGAATGAACCTGGAAATCCAAGACAAAATTAACCTTACCCATCTTTGGATAGCGACTGTAAGTTTCAAGAAAGTGACTACATGAAACATTAGTTTCGGAAAACTATAAGTTGACACAATTCCGCTCTTTACAGGTGATAGAAAATATTGGCGGACGGCTGCTGTTGCGTTACGATGGGATTCAAACTAGCACATACGATTTTTGGCTTTTTTTTTTGAACTACCGTGTCCATCCCGTGGGCTGGTCCAAAGGATTGGACGGATACGAGTACAGGCCGCCAACGGGTGAGAAAATATGTATTTCTTATGTTTCGAAGAGATTTTTCAAGGCTTTTTTAAAACTTTCAAAAGATTTTTTTAGTTTTGTTTGAAATTGATAACATTTTGCAATTTCAGGTACACCCCTTTCATCTCCAGATTGGGAAAAAGTGCTCCAAGAGTCCCTCATCCATGCGGAGATACTGCCCGCCCCGTCAGTAATCTTCAAGGTTAGTTTGGTGAAACCAAAAATTGACCTTAAAGTCGGCCACACACTAGGCAATTTCTTGCCTGAAACAAATTCTAGAAACAAAATTTCGCAGAATTTCGACGTGTGTGTCGAAATGAAAATTTCTTGCTTGGAAATTGCAATTTATTTCCAGAATGGAGTAATATTCTATTCAGGAAATTTATTTCAGTTTCCCGACCAATCACGAATCAGGAAAATCTCACGTGCATATCGGTAGAGTACGTTTTCCATTTTAAGTGTCGATGAGTGCTGTCGGTATAGGGATAATTACAAGATAATTGATAGAGAATTCCGGAAATTTGGTGCAATTTATTTCGGCCAATAAATTGCCTCGTGTGTGGCCGGCTTAAGCATGCTTTGAAATGGAGACAGAATCTAAAAAATTTAAGACATACCCTAACCAGACTTTACGTCCAACTCACGGAACGCAAATTTTCGTGTTTGCATTACAGACTCAAGAGAAGATTTTGCCGCATAACTTCAAAGAGGGAATGAAGTTGGAAGCCATTAATTGCTCGTCGCTTATGCAGATAAGTCCCGCAACGGTTACGAAAGTGCTTAGTCCGCTGTATTTCATCGTTGGAATCGATCAAGTGCCAAATTCTGCCGGAGAAATCTATACGCAGCAATTTGGCTGCCACGCTAACTCGCCAGCCATTTTCCCTAAGGGATGGGCCAAGGACCACGGATTATCCGTAACATTTCCAAAAGGTAAGAGACAGTTTCCCGTTATGCCAATCACAAATTTGACAGAATCGTTCGTTAAAATTAACATTACTCTATGCACAAATCAGGATTGCTGCTAGAAAATTGTTCGGAAATATCCTGGGAAGATTATTTGACCCATCTGGCAAAAGAGTCCGGAGGAAACGTACCAGAAGTAGCCCCAGTGGAGTTATTTCACAACGAGTCGTTGGTAAATATTTGGCAATTTAATATTTTGACAGTGATTAAGAACGTTTGATCTTTCAAACTTAACGAGTCGTAACTTATTAATTTAGCAAGGCGGGGAGAACGGGTTTGAAGAAGGGATGAAATTGGAAGCTGCTAATCCATTTCAACCGAATCAGATCTGCGCAGCCACAATTAGCAAAGTGGCGGGCAATTTACTTTGGATACAACTTGACAATTTGCACAGGTAAGGAGGTCATAAAGACCCGCAAGATGTTCTGTTCTAAGGCGTGATGCTATTGATCACATGTTTTTTATTGCTATGTTTTAGTACGCAACCGAATCACATCGCACATGTCAATTCGTCGGAAATATTTCCGGTAGGATGGTGCAACAGCAATCACTCCAAGCTCATGATTCCTTTGGCATTTCAACAAGCCGTTCGACATGCCCCAGCCAAGAAAGTGGCCATCGTGATGCCAGAAAAGCAGTGAGTTTTTCAAAGCTACGTATCAAATTGATATTTTGGTTTTAGTAGTGCGGTTACAAGCGTTCGTTTCTTTACAGAAAAAGTGGGGAGCAGGAGGGACAGGATGACGATTACGGTTTTGTAAAAGACGTTCGGGAAATGCAAGGTGCATATTTTGCATTTTGGATATATTTAAACATTTTAGAGAATATTAATGAGTTAACAATTTTAACCCTTTTCAGCCACTGGAAAGGCATGGTGCCCGCAGATCTACGTCAACCACAAGTGCTTTTCCGGCCCATATCTGAGCAAAGGAAGAATTGCCGGTTTGCCGAGGCACGTCGGACCCGGACCGGTCACGCTGGTTCTAAAAGAAATTATTTCCTTGATAGTAGGCGTTTCTTACCAATCCGGTCGAGCACTGAGCATTTTGCAGGCGCAGAGCGATCCGACCCCAGGAATGCAACAGCAGTTAATTAAAGCAAAGTGAGCAGTATTCTCGATCGAGTTTTCCCTCGTAAATCTACCAGAAAAAATATTTAATTTCTTTTTCTATCGTTTTCTAATGAAATAGATGCAAGCTAAAGACGTACAGAGCAATGGTAGATATCATCCGCAGCAGCGACAAGGTGGAAGAGTACTGTCGTAGCGTGTGCAGGAAATTGCAGTGCTGCCCTAATTTGTTCGGACCAAACTTCTACGGCGACAATTGTCCGGAGAATTGTTACACGCAAACAAAAACCAATCCTAGTCAAAGTTAGTACTATCGGGGACACATATTTTTTGCTTTTTTGTCGTAGAATCTAACGATTTTCATTTATTTTAAACCAAATAGTGGTGAAACGAAGGAAGAAGAGGAGGAAGAACAAAGGCATGGCGACCAAAATGTTAAGACAGTCACAGCAGAAATCGCCGAGTCCAGGTAGGATTAATTTCTTGTTTACCGCCCAAAGTGCACACCCAAATATTCCGAAATATACGCCCAATTCATGGCAAACATATGTTGATAAGATGAACTTGCCATTCCAGACAAAGACGAGGAAAAATTGGAGGAGGATGCGAACAACCCGAACAGTAATAGCAACGAAGACAAAGATTACGAGGACGGCGAGGCCAGCAAGCCGAAAAAGAGGAAATACAAGCATCGAGTCCTACCCAAGTCGGACATCGTCACGCGGGGAGCTAAATTGCCCAATTATGCGCTGGAGCTTAACCGCAAGCGCAGACACAGCGCCTCCAACAACTACATGGCGGTGCACCATCAGCAGAGCCGAGAAAGCGATGCCGATAAGCAGGAGAAAGGATATCATCACAAAAGGAGCAAAGTGGGAGTGCCTCAGGTGGAGGACGGCGAATCTAAGGTAATTTTAGATTCGGATGGACAGGGGATGTAACGGGCAATTTTTCGGATTAACAATGGCGCTACAAGATGTGTAATTTGCTAATTTAACGTCTGCTTTTCAGGTTAATCAACCGGTGCGTGAAATAATGCAGTTGGACTCGAATCCGCTACAGTGGAGCATCGACGAAGTGGGGAGCTTTATCAAAAAAACAGATTGCTCAGGAATGGCTCACTTACTGAAAGATCAGGTAAGATGAGAGAATAAGCAACAGAAACTGGTGCAAAATTTTGAAAGATTTAAGTGAACCCAGTTTAGTTTTCTAAGTTTTGTTGCACATCTTTCTTAACAGGAAATTGATGGCCAAGCCCTGCTCTTATTGTCATTGCCAACCATCCAGGAACATCTCGAATTGAAATTGGGTCCAGCCATCAAACTGTGCCACCAAATCGAACGTGTCAAATTAGCTTTTTATTCTCAATTCGCAGATTGAGAATTTTTAACCGATTTTCTACGACGTAAAATAGGGGGTCGGGAAGCATATTAATATTTCCGATGCTCGAAAGAGTTGCGGGTGTGCAACTTTGTTCAAAAGGCAATTATGCAGCGTATGCAATTATTTTCAAACACCTCGTTTTTCGAAATTAGCTGGAGCCAAATTTGCAATGTTGAGCAAATTCTATGACAAAAATGATGTTAAGCTCTAGGTCACACTAGGCTGTTTCCGCGCGGTTGGCTAGCCTCAAACAAAGCATCGAATTTAATTTAAATTTCAGAATTACAAAATTTGCACATTAATATCTTGTGCAAAAATTCTTTTTTAATTAAAAGCCTAACGCGCGGAAACAGCCTAGTGTGGCCCTGGGGCGAAAAGTTTTGCAAAAAATTAGCCAAAATTAATGTTTCCGAGACAAATGCAAATATGGAGATGAATTTTAGAGTTTTTTTTTTCATTTTTAAGTGAATTTAAAATATCGTAAATTAATGTTAGGAAAATTGAAAATGGGAATACATTTTCCTGATGTTTTTTAAAACTTTGGGAGATCCCGTTTTGCCAAATTGCATTCTGACAACTTTTTCGAGAATCCAATTGATGACCAAACGACAAACATTCATAGTTTTTTTTGAGAGAAAAAGAACTATTTTTGTTTGCTGATGTAAATTATGAATACCTTTTGATTACTTGCACCATCTTTGGATAGTCCAATTGGTGATAATACAGGTTCTAGTCTATTCTTTGTAATATTGTATGGATGTTAACAAGGTTTCATCTTCGTTTGGAATATTCAGAGCTCTGTGAAAGTTTAATCTGGACAATATTAGATCTTGAATTAGGAAAACGTGTAGTGACGCGTCGAATACCCTCGAACGGGGTTTTATATTTTTGTGCATGCTGGTGAGAAATCAATAGCAATGTTGCACCATGTTCGTTTAGTAAAAATGACGTTTGAATCAATACTTTCATAAAAGAATTATGGAACGAAAGATATCAAAATATCAAGAAACAAATGCTCATTCGGTTTGAATATTAGAAAAAAAATATTTTTTTCCAGAAATGCCTTTTACGCTTAAAGGTTCGGTTGCGCAACGCTCCACTAGATTTAATCTGGGTTTAATAACTTGAATTCTCGATTAACTTTATCAAAATTTGGCACAACCGACCATACATTATTTTATCACATATATTTAAAATATTGAGCTCCTGATTTTTGCTTCATCGGTCGTTACTTTCAAACGTTTGTATGAATTCTGACAGTATCATTGGTAATTTATTCCGAGATTATAACTGATGGTATTTAGCAATTTCAATAGATGTCTTTCATCAAATTCAGTTAATCTCAGAATTATGTTGACAAAAGTACCGTGCAATGGTGATTAGAAAATGTTTACGAGTTTAATATCCCGAAGTGAAGTACAAGTTAGCGCCTACTTATATTTCCATACTTGACTGATAATTTGTAACAAATTTGTGTTGTTTGATTGTAATTTTCTAGTATTGTTTCATATTCAGCTATAATTAAGAAGCACTTTTGAGGAAGCACAAACGTTATCTTTTATCGGCAGGTAGTTGAGAAGTTGAAAAATTCAGAATGGCTGTTCTGAACTTGACAATAACAATTGTCTATTTCCACGTCTATTTTTGTTCTTATCTCAACCACTTATTTGGTATTTTTTTCATTAATTTCTTGTAATCTCAGACAAGTGAACAAGTCGTGTAAAAATGATGTCAGAAACGTATTATGTATTGTATATTGAAAACTACCAAAAATAGTGTATTTTCTTCTGCATCGCAACTTTGACAAATAAATTATTTTAACTTACAAAGATTCCCCGCGTATGTTTCAACATAGTGTATCAAGTCATCGATTTTGGTATGTTTTGAGAACAACCATCATCTTTTTGCAAATATTTTTCAAAAAACCAGATTCATCAAAATCTTTTATTATCAAAATTAATTCTAGAATTTCCGCACCGACATGTTTCTCTCGTCCTATAAGACTCCCCTTTTGGTGGGGTTCTGGCCATTGGCGGTCACCTCGTCCGTCCGGGTCACGTTGTCAATGTCAAAGTCCAACTGTTCGTAAACGTGATTCACGCTCATGTTCGACCCCCAATCGGTTTCTCCCATCCCACCGTCCTCGAACTGCTTGGGGATCTCGTAGCCGTCGTCGTCCAGTGACCGTTGACTCGGGTTGTCGGGGGCGCTGGGTTTGGTGATGTAGCGAGCGGTCAAGTCGGGGACTGAGCAATACTGGCGTGGGTCGCAGGTGGGTATCGGAGGTAGGTCGCCACGGAGGCGCCCCTTGCGGGGCTTCTGTGCGAATCGAGGGATATATTGTTCGTACCACCTGGAAATGAAATTCTAATAAGCCATGCTTAGCGTTTCTTCTTTACCCCTTCCCCGCGTGTACTTGAACAACAACGAAATGCGTATCTACTAAACTAGTTATATCTACTGATGCCTAATGCCCTAAATGATTCAAAACCAATCCTACGCAGCCGGTTGTAGCTTCTGACAACACATGTGTGACATGTCTTAAAACACGTAATGACTCACCTTCGCTTCCTGCACAAGACGATTGCGATGCCGAGGATCAATGCTGCAAGAGCTACTCCAGCGATGCTCCAGGCAACGGTTATTCCTTGAAAATAAAAGAAATTACATTAACGTATAATGTATGTTCAAAATATGTATGGATTATTGGTTTCTTTATGCCAAAAGTGAGGTTTACTGTAAATATGTCTTTACAATCTGGGTAAGGAAGGGGGCCCTTACACTAGTAAATACGGTAATTACTTAATCAGGGTTCCCACGGGTTTTTTTTTAAAATAAAATTCCCTGACTTTCCAGGTTTTTCCAGGTCATTTTTAACTTTTTCCATGACTTAAAAATTAACACAGCTATTTTTTACTTAGTAAAGCATTTATTCCTAGGAAAATTAATAAAAAAATTGAAACATGAACATTTGAAACTAATAAAAACTTAGCTGGAAAAGTGGGATAACTTCCCTGACTTTTCCATGACCATTTTAAATTCCATCACATTCCAGGTTGTGGGAAACCGTTATTAGTGATGACGTAGGAGCATTATCCTGAAAATTGGTACGGCTTCTCCCTTCCACCTCATGGTATTTGTTTTCTGATTGTAGCTAGGGTACTGAGTTGAATTGAATTGATTACCTATATTGCTTTTGTCCGAATGCGGTGTTGGACAAGGTGGCTGTTCACATTCGGCAACTTCTGTCCCATCTGCCCCACAAGCTGCCGTTTGATTGGCTACTTCCGCTTCGTCGTTGGGGTCAGAGTTCAACCGGATGCATGTTTGGGAACGGGAGCGGATGCTCAATCCGCAGCTTGAATGGCACGGGCTCCACATGCTCCAAGTCCAATTCAAGTTGGACTCTGCAACTTCTGTTCCAAAAAAAAAATTACAAAACGTGAGCTTTTATATTTTTTTAGATATCGCTTTCGAGGAAAAGAAAACTAGCGGTAATTATTTTGGCACCTGTGGTAATAATTATAGGCCGTGTAGGTAGGGCAACGCTCGGACATTCCGGATTTTCGCAGGGATGTAGCTCCGTGTCCGGTCCTTCGCAACTCAGCCGTGGGTTGCTTTCCGTAAGGCATACCCTCCGCCTCTCCAATACGCCACGGCCGCAAGTGGCACTGCAGGGCGATGTCGCCGACCATTGGCTCCAGTAGCCGCGTGGATCGTGATAGATGCCCCTGTGAACGGGCTCGGACTCCGGACCTGAAACGACGTCCTATCAGACCAAATCCAGAGCACATCATCCGAAATGTCATTCATTTCAAGATCCCTACCCGGACACTTGAGTTCCACATGGCAAACTTCCGTCTCTTCCGCTTTTCCCAGGCACGAGCTTCCGCCATACTTCGGGTGCGGGTTATTGCACGAGCGGACGCGGCGGCGCATGCTCTCCCCACACGATGCCGAGCACGGTGACCAAGGTGTCCAAGAGGACCAGCCTCCGTCCACTAAAATACATAAGAGGAATTTATCTTCTCCCATGGCTTCTTCCAAGGTTGTCACCGCATATTTTTAATATACTGAAATTCCCGAACAAATTGCAAAGGGCATGAACGTACCAGGACAAGGATGACATTTTCGTCTGGTGTTGACATCCATCCAGGCATATCCCGTGGCATTTGGCCTGCGGCAGCACTCATAGGGGTTCAGGCCAAGCCTCGCTTGTGGGACATCGCAAAAAGTGTCACCCTGGTCGTTCTCGCCAAACTTGTTGTAGCAAGCGACGAATCCTTATTCGGCAGAAAACAAAACATCAAATGGATCCTCTCGCGCTACTTATCTTAGCGTTTTTCCGATACCGTTCTTGTTACGGAATGCTGTAGAATGCAAACTGTATACATCATGGAAAAATGTGCAAAAATTGACTTACTGTCTTTGTAACAGGTGCTACAGGATGTATACCATCGCCTGTCAAGAAGAATACAAAAATATTTTATGCAACGATTGACAGAGATCGGGATTAATTTCCTACAAATACTTGCCTGTAGCTGGAAGACCATTGCCACAAGGGTTCTTCCGTGTAGCCGCTGGAGTTTAACCACAGGCAGCAGTCCCTCTCATTGGCCACTCTGATGGTGGACACGCTGGGGATGTGGAGGCATGTGGAGTCGCCGTGGTTGCGGTACGAGAAGCACCACCGGCTAGCTGACAATGAAAAACGGTGTAATGAGATCAATGACTCGAATGCGAAACAATGTTTCGGCCAGAAAAGTACGCTTACTTTCGTTAAAAGTCACATCGCACGTCCTGCAGGAAACTTTCTTGTTCCTGCTGAAGATCTCCGGGAACACGATCCAGTTCCTGGTTTCGGAGAATCCCGTGGCGTTGGCGTGGAAGCAGCACTCGTGGATGTTTGCAGAGTGAAACTTTTCCGTGGTCGAACACGAAAGACCATCCTCCGCAAACCCGGTATAGCATTCGCCACTAGCTGCGAGGGAAAGAACATGGTGCAAACTTCAACAGATTCTCATGTTTAATATTTGCCAAATGTGTTTGCTTCTTAAAGAATCGTTTTGTGTTCCTGCAATACTCAAGGTAACATTCGGACTAACAGACGTACATTACCCATATGTGTGTCATTTTTTAGGGAGAATAGTCATCCCTTAGCAAACAATATTTTACGGTAATTTTGTCAGTTTAAATGCCTATTTAAGGTCACGTGCTTTCTGAATTAATCACTGAATCGACCATAAAGAAAATTATTTTCTTGGTTGAAATACATGTCGTCACTTATAATATAATGGTGTCATTTTCCTAGAAATATGACGTCATTAATGAATGATATCACTTTTGATGGTACTCCGTGTGGATAATGCCGTCTTTTGGGTCAATTAAAAATAATGGTATCATCTTGATTATTGCAGCAAAATGGGGACATTTTATGTAAAATTTCAAATTTTAATTACTATATATACCATAGGTAGAAACATTTTTGTATCATCAGGTCACCGACCTCATGCACCAAAATAATCAATTTTTCGTTTTTAAATGAAATTTGTTAAATTATACAAAATGAAAATACCCATGCAAAAACAAGAAAAAGGCGTTTGACTACTGCAATGTCAGAATTGCAAGCCACGTGATGTTGTCCATGACATGTAGTTTTATATAATATCCACTCAATGAAAATATTGCGGGGGAAGTTTAATCTAATGACCTCTAGCCTCGACAGCCATTTTTAATATCGCCAACTAGTAAAAATTCCCCCTGCTAAACCAAAAGCTATAAATTAAATTTTTACGAGTCATCCATAGTTAGTATAATTTGGGCAACACAGGACATCCTCAATTACAATACGTGGATTCAACTCAGAGTCAAAATATTCCATTCATAAACATATTAGTCGTTCTAACATTATCACAAGCATAAAACAACAAAAAAGTATATTAACTCTCTTTTTCATTTTTTTTTATCTGTTACAGATTCGCTTTATATTTCTAAACTTAGCAAAATTTCCAATTTGTATTAATTAACCCTTTCCTTACCTTTGACGTCATGAAGAAATCTGTAGGCGATCATATACATTAAAATCAATATGATATTCTTCATGGTGCATTATGAAATCTGCGAAAAAGATTTCGTAAATTAATTGCGTGAAAAAAAAAAGTTTACAATAAGCCACGAGTGGGCAGACAAAAAATAAACAGGAGCAAAATTTATAATTAAAAACAAATCCACCTGCAATAAAAATGGCGAATTAGCTTTGAAAGAATGGCGGGAACAATGCTCTTTCGTTCCCCAATAAATGTTCATAAAGTTTCGAGCAAATGATAAACGAACCTAAGAAAGAAACCTTCAGACCTTCTGAGAATAAAAAAAAAAATTAATTTAAAGGGATTAACTGCTGTTAACTTCAGGTTATAAGTAAGCCTTACTTAACTCCATAGTTGGGTTGCTTAGATAAGGCTATATCTAGGTTAATAAATGACCGAGGATGTTCTAAATAATTAATGAGAATAAACAAAGTCACCTGATATTTACAATGATATGAAAATATATGTATAATCGTTATTGAAGATTCTAAATAAGTTTGGCTATACAAAAGCATTCGAAAAACTTCACTTTTTAAAATATAGGAGTAATTTTTATAGTTAATAACATTTTGTAGACAAATTTAGTATTATAAAAAATAAATGAATTAAAATATGAGAAATCTAATCTAGGAAAATGTAGGGATCTTTTAGTTTGTAAAATGGCGATCTATAAATGCCGATAAAGAAAAGCGAGGCAATTTTTATTTAAAAAATTTAATTATTTTTCTATAAAAGTAGAAATCCAACAATAATCTTATTATTGGAAGTTCGAGCAATGAGTATGTACAAAATACCTACAAGAATTATGTACACGTGAAATTGTTAAGAAATGTGAAAAAAAAAGTAGATACATTTTACAAAATAGTGAGAAAAGCACACAGAAAACAGAATCAAGAATAGCATAAAATGGTGACCACTATAGACAAGACCCGAGCTTATTCCTGACCATTTAACATTGCATTTTAAAATTAGCTTAATTTTTTACTCCAATATTCACATGCAACCATCTTCAATTACTACAAATTGTAATTACAGTAAAAATAAAATGTGGTAATGGTGAAAAATGCAATGCAAAATATAAGAAAAGGCCTAAATACAGTTTTGTAAAGCCATAAATACATGTATAGTGGTCACAATTAGAAAGTTTATAGACACCCAAAAGAGCTGTAAATAAAAAGTACACAGATACATTTCGCAGATGTACATCTGTAAATGACTCCTTGCAAAATTTGGCCAGTCTACCCTGTTGCACAAAACGCACCATAGATGGCGTTGGAATTTCTCTAAGGGATTGCTATAAAGCAAGCCTTTGGCATTTTTCCAGAGACAAAATACGTCATTGGCCGGTATTTAATTGGTCAATTTGGCAAACATTAATTCCTCTGATGATATATCACATAATCACACAAGAGATTCAGACTTGAACGCACCTTCACATTTTGGTAATTAGTAAATGAAAAGGTAGACCGAGACCTTGACAGTAATAACAAACCATGCGAAGCAGAAACGTGTAAAGGAAAAGTAGGGAAGAAAGGGAAAAAATAGTATTAGAAGATAGATTAAATCACGTAGTCTGTTTTAGTGTATACCACAATTTAGAAATGCATAATTTGATACGCAGTAAAATTAAGATGGTCACGAAGCAATATCCTGGCCTACATGCAAAATAGGTGAAGTCGATGCAAAAGTTAGTACCAGCAATGTTTAAAGCTTGGTTTTTTGAAAAAATCGGGAAAATCTATGAATTTTTTTACATTGTTTCCTATTATGGGAGCAAAAATAGTTTATTTCAAAGTTTCTTAGATTTTACTATTTTCGAGAATTTCCTTTACGAAGTACATTGTATACTTATTATAAATGAGTCTTGCCAACAAAATTATAAGGGATTACTGCGAACGCTTACTTAGAAATTAATTCAAGAAGGCCACATTATAGTTTCGAAAGCAAAAGCCTTCGAAGATGTTATTACACACCGAGCAATTTCACATAATGCCAAGTATTTATACGAGGCTATGAGCTGCAGACGTCACCAACAATGGTTGTAAAAACTAGCAAGCACAGTAATGACCAATTGTACAAAACCTTAAGTTTGGTGCAATTTAACATCAATTTAGGTTGGTGCAGTAAGCGACAGTGATGAAAACTTAACGTGCCATGGGATTTCCGTAGTAATTTTTTTGCTGATAAACAAGTCTGCACTTGTCAGACCTGCATCACCACTATTGCCAGGGTTCGTACCCTCGAAAATCTAACTGCATGTAGAGGCCCTAACATGTTTCACAACTTTTCAATAGCAAATTTCATCCTAAATATAGTACGTTCAACAGTACAAAATTAAAACTCTCTGCATGATGAAATGATTTTTTCAAAGCCTTTAATTAAGTTTGATAACATTATTTTTAACAAAAATGTACAATTTGTTTGCATTTTATGCATGTCTCAAGTATGGATTTCTGCAGATTTGATGTGTCAACAACACATTTAAAAAAAATGAATTTTGCAATAATCGAATGGGACGAACCCTGACCTTGGACCTCTTCATGACTGCTTCATGGCCCAAAACGATTCCCTTGGATAAAGCAATGTAGATTGCACACTGATGCACATCAATAGTGTTCCAAGTGAGGTGAAAGAATAACCAAAAAAGCTACATGTATATCAAAGAAAAGCTTAAACAAATTCTATTGGCTAAAGTAAAAAAAATAACAATTTGGAGCCACATCCCCACTTTTTAGATAAATAAACTATTTTAAAATGACGTCTTCATTTAAGACTCATTATCCTCTGGAGCAAGCCCTATATATACCTGTAATTTTAAATTTCCAATGCCATTGGCTAAATAAATGTTTTTTTTATAATCGCTTGGCCGCTAGGGGGTTGCACGTGTCCGATCCAAGACATCAAAATTTCAAAAAAACATTTATTTATAAAATAACTGGAACAAATACATTTTTAAAAAATAGCCAGCTGGTTGCATCAAAATGTGATGAATATTGAGCAATTTTTTCATTAATTTAGTTTTATAAGTTATGGAGAAAATGGATTTTGAGATTTAACATTGCAGGTATAGGGATTGCTCCAGAGGGTAATAGCACAGTACATATGAATATGGGTTTACCCATATACTGTGGTAATACAGCTTGAAATACAGCTCAGTTTCTGTAATACGACAACATATGGTACCGAGCACTGCCGGATTATCAAATAACGTCGGAGTAGCAGAACAGATTGCATATTGTATGCTGGTTTGATTTGTAACACTAAATACGTTTTCAAGCATTTTCCCTTGCATTCCTGACTTAAATTTACTTAAACAATTTTTGTTTAAATTTAAGCAATTTAAAACACTTTCAAACAACTCCATGCAAACAGAATAATTCAACCTAAAAGTTATTTGCAAATATACAACGATGTTCTACAGGTATATTTTTTAAAATAATAATAAAATACTCAACCCTTCCAACCCGAGTTAATTTACTGTGTGCAAATAATTATTGAGAATAGAAAGCCAGAAGCTTTGAATAATGCTGGTATATTAGTTTTATATGACCATCTTTAAAAAAAAAACCAAAAAAACTCACCTAGCACTCAATTAACCACGCGAGGTTAAAAAAAATCGTGCACCGTGAAACTTCCAGTAAAAAATCTTAAAATTCTAGGATTCTCATGACAAATTTATAGAGGGTCATTTTAAAACTAGTCCTGTTCAGGAAGAGCATTGTAATCCATAACTGTCCCAAACAGGTAGTGCAACTTCTACTGCCTGTTGAAGGGAAGAACGGATTTGGACCAGCGCTTCTGGGTGGCCAGGTCCATTACGGCCGGTATTTAAGGGAGACAGCTAAATTTGCACTTTGGCCTCCGTCCAACAAATATGATTAAAAACGAACATCGTTATTGTAACAACCGTGATTCACGCAATAATTACAATAACAATTGCGACGTCGCAGTTCCGGTGCCATGCGTCCGTCACAAAAGTAGCCTAAACAGCAAACTTTGAAAGAATGCAACATATTGGGGTGTTAAACCTAAAGACTAAAGCCCTATTCATGTCATGATAAACTTTTTGCGTTTTTTCATAAATAAACTGATTTTAAAAAAAAAAAAATGTTATTTAAATATCACTTCATGGTCATCAAAAGTATTAATGTAATTAAGATATTTCTCTGGTATTGACGACTTAGGATTGCATTAAGTAGATGACTGCTCAGGTGTGTTTTACCTTACTTTGAGCCCTTTGGGGATTTAAACTAGAACAGGAAAGATGGTGTCAGTTATCCTGGTGAATTCCCATCTGCAAGGCTTCATTAGGTCAAAGTCATATCTCTTTGTGTGACATCTGGGCCAAAGGGTGCTTAGGACCACATTCTCAACAGGTACATTGAAGAACTGGTACAGTTTCCTAAATACCCCAAAAACGAATGAATTAGATATGGGTCCCCTGAATAGGGGCAACTGAAATTATAACATGTAAAATAGGTCAAACGACCTGTGGGAAAATTATCCTCAACCCTATTTTTCAAATCAACCGCATTTCTTATATAAAAAATTGTCATAATTTCTGTAAGAACGAATATAATTTATAAATAAAATACAAAAAAAAATCACTCACAAAATAATAAGTTTTGTTTTTCTGCTATATAAAACTTTTTTTTTCCCAATTTTTTTTTAAATGCAATTATAGGCAAAAACGTGTTACTTTTCCAGATACCGTAAATACTCGAATAAACACCAAATTGACCCGGGGTTTATTTGAGACCGGGATTAATTTTTTTTTGGAGCATTAAATTAGAAATAATAAAAACTTAATCACAAAAAATTAAGCATCTATAGTACTTTATTTTATTTGCCTAATATTTCAATAAATATGGGAATCCCCTATGCACTGCACGAATTTAAGCTATCAGAAAATATGAGGCGCGAGCACTTAGGGAATTCCCAGCTAACACCCAGGGTTAATTCGAGTATTTACGGTTAATTAAAATATCACATTAAGAGGGTTGCATACCAGAATAAGCCTTTTTTTTCGAAATTATTTTTTTATTTATAAATTTTGGAAACTAATAGGAACAAATGAAATGTAGTAGGACCTAGCATAAATATTCTATTATTTGTTTAAATGTATGTATATTACGCTTCATGGAAATATGTCCGTAGAGTTTATAATTGTAGAGGGTCTGGTAAACTTTATGGACATATTTCCATGAAGCGTAATATACATACATTTAAACAAAAAATTTAAACAAATTATAGAATATTTATGCTAGGTCCTACTACATTTAATTTGTTCCTATCAGTTTCTAAAATTAAATAAAAAATAATTTCGAAAAAAAAGGCTTATTTTGGTATGCAACCCTCTTAAAAAAATTTTTTAGAAAATTAATAAACCAATATATTTAAATGAAACTCGTACATTTCATGACTAGATGGCAGCCTCAAAGGTGGCAGGGAAGTTAAGCTGGACTTCAATCCAAGACGTTGAATTCTTGAAGAATCTCAAGGATCTTTCTCGCCGTTCGCTTCCCTCTCCTGACGTTCGTTTCGGGAATTTTCCCTGCTTGCCAAGATCGAATCCAGTTCTCTTTGGCGCAACAACAAACCCTGAAATGAAGTTGGAGAAAACAGACTTAACTGTTGCATCTTAATAAACGGTTTCAATTAGTACAGGAAATTAGCCGTGGCATTTGAAATCACAACACATCTGCAGCGTTGCACAAGAAGCAATTTGCAGGGACTGCTAAACTACTTTAACATCCCTTGAATCCCTTGACATCAAACTCTGTGCCAAAATCATTTAGTCAGCATCACTTGGACAAACCCTTTTGCAAAATGTTCAGTAATAAAAAACCACAAATAGGGCATCTTTGATGATATGTTTAAAAATAGTGTTTAATATAAAACTGTGTGAACATTGAAGATTTTTCACAAGTTGTTATCATGTACGAATGATAATGTACACTTGGTCCGTTCACGAATTCCATCTTGTCTGTAATCGGACAAATTTCAGGTTACGGAAGTACAGAGCAGACACGTTCTTATTCGATCGGTCAAAACATGACCCAACATGTCCGCTCTATGCTTCCATACGAGTTGTCCGTGGAAATTTACTAGGGGCGCTGTTTTATAATTGGCATTGTCTGGCAAAGGTCGGCTAACCTGGTTGTGGTTTTTCGTGGTTTCCCACAACCTCCCTTAATCGCCCATATAGGCGGATGCCGGGATAGTGCCCCAAAATGCGGCCACGACCATACTTCTCCCCTTAAAAATCTGTCACTTTGCCTCCTGCCACACGTTACATGCTGACTGCAGGGTAACGAATTGAATTGAATTGACATTGTACTACCGCAGTTCTGTTAAACGAAGCAATTCCTAGCTACTAAAGCATTTCCCCGGCCAATTTTTACAAGTGATTCGCATAATATGAATAAGTGAAACGTGCTAAAGAAAAAAAAAACCGATTTTTTGTGTGGTTACGTACATGTCTTATAAGAGTCAACTTTTTCAAGATGTCCGCTCGCTGATGCAACGACGAGGGAGTGCCCAGTGACCAAGATGATACCAGATCCCTTTCCTTTTGAAGGAAAGATGGCGTGGACGAACGTCTGTCTACCTTAAGTTCTACGCTACTGATGCATTGCAGGCCCGCATGCCAATTCCTGATCAAAATTTACCAAAGCAACAATGGAAATGGATTTAAAAGTAGATATGCAACGAAAACGGCAATCAAACAATAAAAACCGAAAAGCATACATGCAATCCGAAATACGGTTCATAAGAAATCACGCGAGGAAAACATGAAAAGCCTTTGCTTAATTTCCAAATAACAACTTGTTATTCCGAACAACATGTCTGCTAAAGTAATGGAATTTAAAGCATTCAGTAACTCATAAAAACTTTCTGCCTAGGACCTTTTGAGCTGCAGGAGTATCTGCAATACAGATTCAACATGTTGCAACCATCAAACTTACCTCGAAATCTCATCGCCAGGACTCGCTTCCAGCAAATTGTCTGTTGGCAGCATTATGTTTTCGGACGCATTCAGGTTATTCACACGTTGATCCCTCGCGGGAGACTGCGTCCTGCTGAGACTAGGAGTTTTGGCTTTGGATTCGGTCACCAGCATTGGAAATTCCTGACCCCCGATGGCTTCGGCATTTAACTTGTGCCTTAGGGCTGGAACAGGAGGCGAGTTTGAGCGGAAGGGCTGTGGAGGTGGCGAAGGCAGCGGTGTCCGAGTGGGATCGACCATATGTGAAACCGCCGGATCCAGCTTCGGAGGACTGTTGTTGTTACTGCTGCTGCTGACGGAGACTCTGCGCACGTTGCGCACGTCTGGGAGCAGCGGTGAATTGGTGTAGAAGGTGGGCATCTCGTCTCGACCGGGGCTCTCCCATTGCCGTCGCCGCCGCCTGGTTGGCTGGTTCGGGTTGGCAACCTCGTCGCCAGTTGTCGAACTGTCGGTTGCCGTTGGCCTTGCTGCCGGCAGAGGTGACAAGCAAATTCTGATCAAAAATAACGCGCTACTTTACAGAGGAAATTTAACTCAGGATAGAAAAGGTATATATACATGTACATGTAGCCTACAACCACATGTAATGACAATTTTGTTTTTTAGAAAAGATTAAAGCTGGCTATAGACTACCATCATGTCACGTGAGCTCATGTGATGTCACGAACTCACATTTTTAACAATGATATCGCGCAATAAAACTACTGTCACTCACGTGATAACACAATGGAATTTTACAACATATTTTTAAAAAAAAAATTAAAAATGGAACAAATTTAAACAAAAAAAATGGACGTGTCACAAACTAAGTAGATGAGCCAGAAAAGAAAAACGTGACAGCACACGTAAGGCCAGATTTGTGATGTGAGAAGCGTGACATGATAACAGTTTGCGTCCCGAACATTCATCGTCCATGCTAAAGTATTCTAAATAACCTATTCTACATTTTTTTTCATGTGGTGTTTAGCGTGAGTGATATCACATGAGCTCAAGTGACGTGATTATAGTAAGTAGCCGGCTGAATTGTAAAATCTATATACCTTTCAGTAAAAGGAATAAAATACCCATTCTATCTTATGGAGCTGACAGCGAGTCTGACGCATAACCAACCCAGTAAGTTTTATTCTACATAACGTTTCGGCCTAGTTCGCACCTATTCTATCTTCAAATTTATCAACTACTAAAAATATCGTACCTTTGCGAACTGAGGGCCATCGATCTTTCTTGCGCAATGATTTTTCGTTGATGCTCAGCACTGCTTCGAGTTTTCGAACCAGAAAATCTCCGCGATCCGGTTTTAGTCGGGGGTGGTACCGTTTTGGCAGCCTCGGCGGCGGAAGTCTGGGTTGTTGGTTTCGACGGCTTTAGCATTTGGGGAGATTGCTTTTTTGGAGGTGCTTGATTCACGCCCCACTGCGGCCTCTCTTTCTTGCTCGCCTGCTTGTTGGTTTTCTTCCTCGAAGTCCTCGATTTGCTTTTAGCATTTTTTTGAACTGCGGCAGAGCTGCGATATTTTAAAAATAAGGTACGTTAACCAAACTACAGGCTTATAATGTTACAAATAGAGACAAATGAGTGCTGACCCCACAGAAGTCGCATCGCTGTCCTGCCCTTTGCCGGTACTCCCAGTAACTGTCGCCATGTCTTTTTTTAACGGAATGTGACCAGATGAGGAAAAGTCTAGCCAAAACAACATCGTGTAAATATCACTTGTTGAGCCGAGTGCAGCAAGTTCAGAACAAAACGAAATTGAAATTAAAGACCCGTTTGCGTGGCGCAGTCCCTGGTAAGTAGGTTTCTATCGCGATACTTGGTAGGTGTTAAAACCCGATTAAAAATGTAAGGGGTTGAAATATCCGAAGACACGTTGAGAGTATTCATTGTCTTTGTGGAGGTGCAAAGTTTTGGAGCTTGCACTAGCTCTGTGGATAAAATGTAAAAAGCCAGAGTTAGGCCAATTCACTTGAATGAAACGTCCGTATATTATGCTGCGGCAATATCACAGCTACCCCAAAATAAAGAAATCATATCAAAGATCCAAACCTGTAATAGTTTCATGCTTATTTAAAATTAAGGCTTTTGTAATTTGCAATTATATAGGGCCTGATGTAGGAAATTAATTTTCCGAAACGTCGCAGGATTGGTGTATTAGAGAATAAAGCTGACTGAGAAACATAATTTGATATTTCAAAAACCTTTCTCGACAGGTATGTTCCCAGAACCGGTGCCATCCAGCACATCTGGAAGTTGTGCGGCATGTTTTCGTTCCCTGGTTGCCTTTGCCGACTTTCGGGCCACGTCTATTGCCTCGATTACAGCTTCCCGCTGTTGGTTCTGGGCCTCCTGTACAATGTGCAAAATAGCCACCAGAATTAATTCTACCGCTTGGTGTAACTAAAATCCCATTCTGCTAAAACTACGCCTCCCACCTCTTTCAATGCTCTTTTATGTTGCTCGTGAAGGAACTGTTCTTCGAGATGTTCCCGCTCCTTGGCCAACCTCATTTCTTCCTCGAATTCTTCCTTCTTCTGACGCTCTCGTTCCTGCTGCTTTTGCCGAAGACGTTCTTCCAACTGATATTTTATAGCCTTCTGCAAATTTGTTAGTTTCTTAATAAGCTAATTTTACACCAAGGTGGATAAGAAATTCAACATTTCAAACATTTTGTGTGGTCAACACTTTAAAAATGCTTGACTAACCTGCTGCTCGAGAGCTTTTTCTCGCCGCTTTTTCAGTTCTGATTGGGTTTTGGAATCCAAAGGAATGTTAGCTCCTCTTAAAAAAGTCCTGATAAATAATGAAGAAACGTTCAAAGACCGTCACTGACTAAATATCTTAACCCGAGATTTTTTTATTTTACCTTTGTTGATCTAACGAAGAATCATTAACAAGCATATCGTCGCAGTTTGCGTTATTCGACGTAGGCGATGTGGATGGAGTTCTCTCTCGTCTGTTCAAAGTCGGTAAAGTGGGCGCATATTCGTTATCGATAGGGACGGAAGCCGCTACAGCCAGCTTGTTATTTAAGCTCAAATTGTTCAGCGGAACTTGTGTGTTGATGTTGTTCAATAATAGCATTTTGTGGTAACCGCCTTTGTCTTCCAGTTTCTTCAGTCGCTGCTCCTCGCGCTGCTTATCTGAGTCGAGAAAATGTGAGAGTTGCTATTCTAGTCTCCAAACTCCAACATCACTTCCAACAAGAATAAGTTTACCTAGTTCATTCAACCAATGTCTCTTCGCTTCCTCCTTCCAGGAATCGTAATTGTTGTTGGGGCTTGTTAACTTTTAATGTGAAAATCGAATCATTGCATGGCACAATTTGACAACAGGTCACCGAATGGCGAAAAATAAAAGCTCACCCCAAAGGAAATGGAGGATGCGAGGGCAGCAGGCACGGGTTTGGACACCACGTTTACATTGGGCGAAGTTGTATTTTGAGGAAGGGGTGGAAGACGGCCATTTTGTTGATTAAATTCGTCACTGACGGAAATCTAATAATGAAAAGCATTGTTATAATACAAAACAGATGTCGAAGAAAAATGTTAAGTCATTTCAGAAGTATCTCCATTTTTTGGATATCTTTGAGGTTTATGACTCGCCTTAGTCCAGTCTTTTGATTCTGTTTGTCGGCTTTCGTTGCCACCAGAATGTGCAGGAGCGCCTCCACCTGGTTTGCCCCAAGGATCCCATTCGCGCATTTGGGCTGAACAAATTAAACAAATCCCAATAGCCGCATATAAATAAGCATTCAAAATAATTAAATTGGATAAATCTGACAAGTAAGCACATTTACCACGTTCGGCAGCCCATTGCAAGCGTTTCTGCTCGAGCAACGACATTTTTTTAGGAACTTCATGAGACTCCGCTTCTTTACATTCTGACGTGATGCTTGCTATAGAATGGTTTTCCGAACGCTTTTCAACATTCGGTGGTGTGACATCGAGTTTCACGCAAGCAAAGTCTGAATCGGGATGGCAGTTCCCCGGTGGAGAACTTGCGTATTTATCGGGTTGATTTTTAACGGAAAGAACATTTCTGCGTTACAGAAAAAAAAATATCTATTGGTGCTAAAGGTGCAATTTTCACATCTAATAATTTGCACGCGTACGAGCTCATAGCCATATCCCTACAAAGTCCTAAAAACCCACTTACCTTTGTGGTACCCAGGGAGCCTCAAAAATCTGAGATTTCAACTCGGCATTAGACAATGGGCTGATTTCTGCCGCATTTACATTTTTTATCTTGTATTCTGTTCGTTCACCTGGAAAAATAATTCCAGATATATTTCCAGACTAAAATAATTACAATAATTAAGCATGCATACAAAAACACAGCGATAAAGTGACTACCCGCAATCTCATATTATTTTGTTCCCATGTACCTTATTGTTAAAAAATTTCAAATTCACCGGCTGTCCGAACTCTTCAACCAATGAATTGTGGTTAATAGGATTTTATATTAGGTAGAACACATTTTTTATACATGCATGCCGTTTCACGTCTATGACAAGATGGGCTGAATATATTATTTCATGCTCGTCTGATGACTTTTACACGCTGAATAATCAATCGTCACGAAACACTCACCAGGATGCTCGCATATGGATTTGCTGCTTCTGTGGACGACTGCCAATTTGGTCAGTTGGCATTTCGAAATGCCATTACGGCAAGCAGCAGATTCCCCATTAAATTTCCTATAATTTTGATCGTGAGGATGTTTCGAGGCACGGTTTTGAGGGCAGCAGAAGTGGGAGGGTATTTCGTGCATTTCAGGTGTCAATGAAAACGTTATCGAGTCGTCCTAGATGCATTTTTTGGGGTAACGAGGCAGTGCCGCAGTAAAAGCAGTGCAGTGAACGTCCACTGGCATGTCGTAGGAAAGTGGACGAGAGCTCGGCACGCATGGTGCCAAAATGCACGGTCCAATTAGGCAAATAAATGCCAGTTGGACAAAACAGGGTCATGAATTATGTACGATCTTGACGATAAGCATTGTTCGGTTGTAATAAGCCGGCATAAAAAGGCCATGGTTTAATGGCACGTTTAATTTCACTTTTATTTAGCGTTTTGCCTTTGTGCAAAATTGCATAAACCGGGATATCGATAATTGCACTTTTACAATCATTGTTTTGGGCAAAATACGAGCTCGCACCCTTCCTAATCACTCATTCTCAATGTGCGACCTAGTGAATCGATTATATCCTAAAAAATTAATTGCTAGAGAGAGAGGTCACACCAAATCACGTCTAGGAATGCTTTTTCTAGGATATTCTAGAAAAAATTATTATTATTCAAATAAATTCAAATTAAAATATTTTAATTTGAATTTATTTGAATAGGCCTAATATAGTATTTTTTAAATAACTTCATCATTCTATTGATAAAATTAACGCCAATAAGATAAATTCGAATCCACCAAATTATTCTTTTTTCGTTGCATCAAAATTATTTAACGACAATCGAACAAAAAAGGGCGATTTTATAGAAAACAATTCTATTAATTGTTTATTTTATCTATGTATAAATTATTATGGAAATTAAAAACACTAAAACCAGCTATCTTACCAGAAGTGCTTTCAGCTGGGCAGCTTTTTGATTCAAACTTTGCTGACCAGGCGGTTAGTGCTGTCAGAACCTCCTGAAGATGACTTGCTCGAATAAGCCCAATGGAAGATTTTACTTGGACTTCAGTTTTGATTTTAGAGTTTTTGGCAGTAATAGTTGATGGTGGATTAGATGTGTTGGATTTCTACATAAAAAAATAAAAACTGCGTTCAATAACCGGTGAAAGCACAGTAATTTCAAAAGCCGTTCAAGATCCCTATGTGAATAATTTATTATAGGCCACATGTTGTATAAGCTTGTGATACGACAAAATGTTTAGAGATTAAATGTAGAGATTAGAAAATGTTTTAGCATTAGCTTTTTTTTAGGTTCAGCACCTCCAGACTGTAAATAAGTCTCTTAACATTGGTTTCTAAGATGGCCGCCTACTAAAAGACATGTTAGACTATGTTCACACCGAGCTTAATCAAGTTGTTCAGAACTTAATTAAGCTAACCCAGTTCGCGCGAATGTGATTAA
>JAQGCC010000062.1:0-67599 GCA_034698905.1 Xestoiulus laeticollis | reverse complement strand
CAGTTTCAGAAACTGGTGTATCAGAAACGCTGTGAAACTGCAGTTTCAAGTTCCAAAATTTCCAGTTTCCAGTTTCACGAAACTGTTTGCTTGGTGTGGATGCACCTTAAAACCTTTTGCAATGATAGAATTCTGGAAATTGCAAATTGACCGAAAATTCGATTGAATTTGTTTTTGTTTGTAAATAAAAAATAAGTTCCTTGATAAATCCTAATGATGTAATAGAAATTTTATTTCCAATTCAGTTATCCTTAATAAAAAATGTCTTGTATTTTTTCCTGAAATTCTTTAATTTTACTCTCAAAATTTCAAATAGAGACTTTCTAGAATATGATAGATGGTAAAGAATATTTTTTAGTTTTATATTGCAAACATCCAACAGTTAATTGGGTAAAGTATGGCAATTAAAAGTAATGACTTAAATTGTAAAGTCAGTTTGTACTGTACATGTACATGTATGTACTGCATACTGTATAATATAGCAATGGTCATATGATATTATTGCAAAAGACCACACATTAAGTTCAAGGTCAATTTGGGTAAAGGAATAAATGTATATGCAATTTTACCAAGCTGAGAATTTATTGTGGGATTTTTAATAATTTTTGAGCTTATCTGTTATTATAAATTGCTATTATACCGTTTTCCAAGTTTGTACTATCAAAACTCATTTATTAAAAAAAGGACGTCTTTTTTGCATATAATTAAAGGCTCATTTAAAGCGCAACGCGAGATGCTCTCTACACAGTTGTCCAACCTATGGCTCGCGGGCCATTTTTGGCCCACGGAGCTATAAATAGGATAACTTTGAAATTTAGAACGATTTCCCTGGTTTTTATGAATGGAGTGAATGACGGTATTGGTGGTTGTACCACTAAAAAAGTGGTTGTACACCCCTGCTTTACAATCACTAGTTTATAATTAGTTGCTAGTTGTCCGACCCGCCATATTGGGGCCATCCTAATCCCGGGCCCCTAGGGCATGTCAATCACCTGGCCCCTTGTGAGGGCCCTGCACAACCACAATGCAGGTTATCGCAACTAAATTGTCCCCATTAGAATTCAAAACTCCCGCCTTGAAATGTTTCCTATTGCACGTGCTAGATGGCACCACCAGTGCTTTAGTCCCATTTTCTTTCCCCCCCTACCATGTTTCCCGCGCAAATGTTTATCCACTTTGCAACTTCAAATTTCGTAGCTGTTTATAACTAAAATAAATTTCGCCAAATTGCCAATTTATCAATTAGAGTGCAGTAGAATACAAAACACAAAAGTGTACACCAGTTTAAAATTCAAACAAAGCATCGACCTACTTTGAACAAACTCGATTACCCATAATGCTCGAACATCCCCGAAAATTTAAAAAAAAGTTTACGTGAAATTGATTGAAAACAAGATCACCAGTCACTTGTTTTTGTTTTCAATTCCACATTGTCGATCGTCAAACCATTAAAATCAATCAAATCATATGAATTTGATTTTTATTACGGCTTTATTCCGTAAACACGTGTTCGCTGTTTGTAAACGCAGGAATGGACGAATGGGAAGGCACGCTCGAAGAACACGTGACCACTTTCCACCAATATTGGAATGTGTGCACGTGATTGTTAGAAGATTCGGCGTGTTTTTCCTTACTACGTTTATCATCAGTACTCGCTAAACTCAGAGAGAATAGATAGTTGCGTTCGTGGATTTTGCTTACGAATTTTCGAGTGAAAATTAACCAAGATTTTGTGATTCATGTTTAAAATACTCTTGGGCGTATGTCTCAACGAGATACAGTAGTGCACCTTGTAGCTGGAGGGTGAGTGGAAAACTCCGTTCATTAAATTCTGCTTGAGGGGTTTTAACTAATAGGTGGTTGCGTACTTTCACTTAAAAAAATCAATTCTCACGTTTATATTCGGAAATAATTTCGAAATTAAGCTAACCAATTATTTCTAGATGTTGGTATGTGACGTGAGAATCGCACACACTCTGTGTACGCATGTAGAAAACTTAAGCCTAACCTAACGTGAACAACAAAAAATCGGGACCAACGACAATGCGAGGTAGTGGATCTCAGACCGGTTTTGTCGTTACGTTTGTTTAAACTCGTGTGATTAACCGCTTAATACGTCGCTTCTATCTAAAAATAGGTTGCCACATGTCTTCTTACAAGGTGCGATAACTGTGTCGTTTTCCCCCCCATTAAACTGACTTAAATGTCAGGAAATTTGTTGGAAACTAATAGGGGGTACCATTATCAGATTTAAGAATCTAGGATTATTGCGCAAAGGAAAATTCCGCACATTTTAGTTGGCCTGGCCTAATCTGATCTAACCAAAATTAGCCATATATATAATAAAACCTGGCTAAATGCATACTCTTGGAACCAGTGGAAAATATATGCTTCTAGACAGGTTCATTTCACCTTTCATTTATATATGGGTACCAGGTCAGGACCAGTACATTTTATGCTTTTATAGTGGATATTCTTGTACACAGGATGCTTTTAGTCATTGGTTCTAGCATGATTACATAATATTTAGGTGTGCGGAGTTCTCACTGTGCGTAAACGTCCGGTCACCCAGATTGAATGTTCCCTGAACCACTATTAATTTAATACACACCTAACCTGAAAAACCTTATTTGGCAGTGTATTGCCAACTATTTGAATGTGAGGAGTTTCTGTGCGGGAATGTCCCATCACACGAGTATTGGTGCTATAAGCTTTAAAAACATCTTTCCACAATTAACGTTTGATGCTAATAATAGAATGCAAGTTTGTCGACGTCACAGAGACAGCTGACAAGAGCAGATCGATCGATAAAATGCTGAAAAAGAATAACGTTTTTTAAAAAAATAGGGAAAAAAATGTTAGGAAAGCTCTAGTTGTCATATGGTGTTTAAAAAAATTAGCACGGATGAAACGCACATCAGTTATTGATTTTGGAGATCTTAACGGTTGTCAACGGCTCCATTCCCTTTACAGTAAACCACACGTAATTCAAGGGTGTAATGGCTTACCCACCCCCCTTTGTCCTCATTTCTGGGTGGGTTGAAAGCGGCTGCACGTAACCTACGTTGGCCTACGTGACTACATCGGCATACGACCTGCACGATGAACCCCCCACCCCATAAAAACGAGCTCCCCGGTCGTAATAATGTCAGTATGTAAACACGTGTGAAACCGCTTTATTGGGGTTGTTGTTGTTGTTGTTATTGTTTATTTTTCATGGTCACTTTGATGCAATTCATTTTGTGCAAAAGTTAGCTTAAAGTAAATGTTTTACTAAATTTCGTTTGATGATGAGCGTTTTTTATTTGAACAGCAATGTGATTTTACTCCAAAAGCATGATTCCAATTATCTAACTAGTCAGATGTTGCTTTATCTATAGCTTATTTGGAACAAGAAGCTTACATTTGGACACATTAAAAGTGTATGCTCAGATTTGATCATAGGGTCCTTTGTAGTAGTTATCTTGTAGCCTTATTTTTCTGTAAATTTGTTAGTGATATATATATTTTAATTTCTTTTTCTAGCGCTGGTGGCACGGCTGGGGCTATTGTAACCTGCCCTTTGGAAGTGGTGAAAACCCGTCTCCAATCTTCGGTCGCTACATTCCCTGCTCACCACCACCACCATGTCTACGTGCCGTCGCTTACTGCCAACGTCCAGCCACAACCCAGATTTCAGATCAGCACTTGCACAGCTGCTTTTAGGTCACCCGAACTATTAGCCCTCCCTGATGCTAACGTTAACCGACACACATCCATTGGAATCTGGAAATGCTTGAGGTAAGAATAGCTACTGTTGTAGATAGATGGGACTGTGAAGGTCTGGAGAGATTGTACTTTTTTGCACCTTTCTCTTGCGAAAAACCTGAGCCGTGGAATTTGCGCTAGAACCGTTTTATCCTGTTTACTTTAAAAAATGCAGATGTTACTTGTGCTGTCACTAAGAAATCCGCTATGCATACCCGGAAAGTTTTACCTATGCACAAGCCCTGACAAATTTTAGTTGATGCGTTTTCCCTTTGCAACCTTGAAGCGTTTTGTGCTGCTGGCGATGTTGAAAATCAAACTAGGAAAATGACCTTCGTATCGCTTTTTTCACTGCCAATGAAACTTTTTTTAATTTTGAAGATGTGTAAAGACAAATTTGTGTACTTCTTAGCATTCTTTCGACGTTTAAGATGCACATTGAACTTTACCACTCAAAGAGCTTTCACGAGTTTTACAGAGAATTGTTGTGATTGCTGCATTTACTAGTGATGTTTGGTAAAATTTGTATAAACGGAAAGCATGTGCAAGTCTTACAATGCCAACTCGTCTTAATCAATAAGCTGGCATTTGGGAATTTAGCATGTTATTTTGTCAGTATATACGTTACAATGTAGCTGCTTTGGTGTGCTACAATGTACATGTTCTTCAGAGCCAAAATTCTGGCACAGAAGTCGTTCTGTGCATGGTTGGCACTCGTACTCGATGCATCGAAATGCATGCCTCGGTAAGAAAGATTAACGTTTTATGCTGGAATTAATACCGTATTTTATTTATGGTTCCATCAATCGTGTACAATTAAGGCTATGAATTAACCTTTAAGGCGCCAGGCATTGGTGGCTAATTGCCAAGTATTAAAAATGTGGCTAGGCCTAAACTCACGCCCCATTGTAATTTGCTGCCACGCTAGCGGTCAAATTGATTCCATTACTGGATTTTACTTTGCCTGGAATTTTCCACCTTGTTAGTGGGCACAGAAGCCATTCAGTGTAAAGTTGTTTGTGCATAGACGTTTTGGGGCAAAAGGAAATGAAATGCACTTTTAAGGTTTTCTTATTGAACACATTCAGTCTCTTTTAAGAGAAGGTATAGTAAGATGTTCATTTTTTAAGTTGGGAAGAGTTGAAATCTTGTTATGCAACTAAAAACTAACATTTAAGTTGTAGATTGCATTTTTAGTTTGTTTTACCATTGCCCCATATCCATAAACAGTAACCATTGCTTTTTTACGTGCGTAAGTTATATTATTTTCAGTACAACCTATGTACAGTGTTTAATGACGTCAGTGCTGTTTAATAGAAGTTGAAAAGTATCATTCCCTGTCTGCGTGATTAGAACATGCTTTGTGTTATTGAGTTTTAATTGCATTTGCTAAGCGTTTTCTATTGTAAACATTTCCAGGATTTTTACACCATGGCTAGATTTTTAATACGAAAATTAAAGACCTGCTAGGCACATAAATGAATGCAAGGTTATTTAACTAATCATTGGCATAGCCAAGCGACAGTATTGTTTGAAGTATTTAAAACGTCTACCATTGTCCTTGTGAGGCTATGTAATAGGAATCACCCTATATAGATAGTTAATTTATGCTTAATAGCTGGTAGTCGCAATAATTTTTGTGTCCTCTTACACAAGTCACGCTTTCTTAAATACGATAGCCAATGTAACATGAACAAACGGGGGTCAACTCATTTTAGGGTGTATTTGAGATTGTCAATTTTCAATAGGCTAAACCATATCAGGTTATGCATAAAACTGCTTACTCTTGTCACGGGATGCAACCCATGACATCTATGGAATAGTCTGCATTGAAATGCACACATTAAGCATATTCGATCGACCACTTTTACATGTTTGTCCATTGTTGAATGATATTTTAGGATTGTTAACTATCATCATTCGAAAATATAAGCTTATATCAATATTGACTGCTCAGTTTTTTTTTTAAGTACATGTAGCTGTAAGTGTTTTGCTCATGATTAAATTTGTTGTTTTATTTCAGGTATATCATCGAAACAGAGGGAACAAAAGCCTTATTTAAAGGTCTTGCACCAAACTTGATTGGGGTGATGCCATCAAGGTAAATACCACCTATTTATAAATGTATTTTTGGGGTGTTTGTTGTTCTGCGTGAGCTGTTGTAAACAAGATAAGCCGAAATTATCTCATTTCCTGCTTTACTCTTTGACTATGCCTTTTGCGTGTTCAAAATGGTGTATGTCTTTTTTGTGTGCGCAATTGGAGTGCACTTTTTGTGTGCATTATCATTCAAAATAATAGTTTTTCTCTTTCGCTTGACCTTGATGGGCGTTGAGCCCCGGTTTCAATCTTTGCAGTATTGTGTTTTACGAATAATAAATTTATCGTTCTAAAGTTTGCTTTGCGACCCCTTTGAGCCAATCGTAATTTTTATTATACGAGGGTGTTAAAATTTGGACAGATTTTTGACGCTGGTGAGTTGCCCCCCTCTGTCATGGCATTTTTGTTCCAACATCATCCATGGAAGCTCAGCACCTGCGTGGTGATGTAATGCTTCCAGCCTTTATTTTTGCTGAATTAGACCCGATTTATTGCAGATTAATTTAATTGCTGTATCATAGTTTAATCAAGACTTAAGCCAGGTGACGTGGTGGAAACACGTTGTACCTAACATTCAGTATAGTTGATTTGAAAACGTATAACGTCTGTCCTCCTAACTATGGAATATACCATCTCATCGAGCCATCGCCGTTTTGCACATCATGTTACCTGCCACAAAGACCGTTAAACCTGTGCACCATGTATTTGTGCGTGTCTTTGAGAATGACTCTAGCATATGAGAAAATTCCAGAAACCAAATTGCATGTCGCAAACTCGCGATTCAGCATTTGGCACCTTTTGCCTTGTACGTGCAGTTTTCTGAGCCAAATTCTATTGACTATATTCGAATCTGATAACTTTACGTTGACCGAGAATTCTGAATTATCATTCATGCACTTAATAACTTATCAGTGGTGTATTTTCGAAGCTAAATTAAGCATGAGATGTTTACAGTTGGTGATATTTTTTTATTTGCCGCTGCTGGCGTTTTTCCATATTTAGGTTGTTTACAAAAAAATGCATTTTATATCGTGGTTGGATGATAATCACGGTGGCGCCTTTCACCGCAATGTCACATTCAGGTCCTGGCACTTTATTCATGCATTCCAATCCTCTATATGCTTTTCCTGGTGGTTGTTTGATTGGCCGTTAGCCAGGCGTGACTTTTATGTAAATCTGTGCAGGAATAGGAAGCGTTTAAGAGTATGATTGCACCTAGAAGACATGTTTTTGCTTCTCCGAACGCTATTCTGGGTTCGCAGCCATCTTCAGGCTCCACTATAAGCCTAGTTTTTTTATTTTTAAGCAGGTTGATATTCTGCCAAAAGTAGGTGTTTGGAGGAAGCCATTATTCTGTGTTTGCCACTTTTAAGAAAGATTGTTTCTGTAATCCAGAAGTTTAAACTACATCAACCCAATCTTTTTTCTTCACGTTCGCTAGGTTCAATGAAATCTTGCGCTTATTTAATTAATTAAAATACTTTTGGCTATTTTTCTATACCATGACCTTGTGAGAATGGTACAATGCTATTATCACAATAATACTGCAACGTGTTTGGCTACTAATTGTTCATTCTTATCTTAGCAGGCTGTTAACATGATGTTGCATTGCACCCTTCGTGTACATTAAGCATTAATTAGCATCTTTGTGCTGATCAATTAACGATATTTCAATATATAATGGAGAACGAATACAATTACATGTAGTTGTACTGCAGGTTCTTCAAATAACATGAAACTGTTGTTTCAGACAATTAATTGACAATATCTAAATGTGTTTCAAGGCTGTGATGGTAGACAACGAGCTCTTTTATTTTTATGAATGTGTGGTCGGTTGGCAGGGTGGATTTAACTTTGCATAGTAAAATCCTAAGCTGAAAAATGTCAAAACTTTGGGATTACCATCTTTTGAAATAATTCAGTGATAAAGTCGGCTTGTTTCGTAGCCGAGACATTTCAGCAAATTTATTTATTTGGGCTGATTTGTTTTGAATTCTTATATAATTTATTAGTTGGCTAATGGCCTCTCCCTACTTTAAGCTGATACGAGGTTACAAACTTTTTAGTTCATGTTTAAAACGTTGTTTTCTCCAATTTGAGTTTGCTAAGTCTAGCAATAGCAAAGACATGCAGACTATTTTTGTCGCTTACAGTTTATTTCGCACATTTATTTTCGAACTTTTATCTTCCTGTTATCCCTGCTTACAAGTGACTTTTGTTCTAATCGAATTATTAATTGAAACTAATTATTTTAACTTTCATTTTTTTTTTCTAGGGCAATCTATTTCTGTACTTATTCCAATGCCAAATCATTTCTTAATCAGCAATTGACGCCGGAAACCTCTTTTGTTCATATGTGCTCTGCTGTATGTGCAGGTAAATGAACTCACGTCTTTTTTAAGCGTATATATTTGCAAACTGCTGATTTCAGGAAACTCTGGTCTTAACATGTCCTAACAGCATGGATGACTAGCAAGCTAGAAAAAATTAACACTTTCCATTTTGGGCTTCTGTTCAAACTCATCTTGGCTGATTGTTAGGCAAACAGTGAAAGTGGTTGTAATTAATGATAACAGTTGCAATTCAAAATTCCAATCACTGTTTCTGATACATTGCATCTTCCTTAGCAACACTCAAGCGCTTGTTATCAGTACACTTTCCATTTTGCGATGAATTTTTATTTCAGTCTGATTTTTATGCAAATAAGGGGCTAAATAAGCAGTTGCAATATTGACCATTATTATAGAAAATGGCTCAACCAAAATTGCAATACTATATGATAGTTTAAGCGTCTTGTTCAGTGTGCCGCGAGAATTTTAGCATCATTTTGAGCTGAAAAATGTTGGTTTAGATTACTCCATGGCATTTTTCAAAAATCCAGTTGTTTTGATATTTTGTCTGTGCATGGCAAGCTTGAAACTGCATGTTTATAAAAAAGTTCTCGCGTAACCATGCAAAGTATCAATTGTATTATTGTAAGCCATTGCAAAAGCCAATGGCAACTCTCAACAGGCAAACCAGGATTTAACTACGTATTAATAAATCTCCACGTTCTTGAATAAAATTGGCTTGCTTCCAAGATAAGCTACAACGGGGTGAGATTATAAAGCACTCAGCCAATGCCCAACAACGAGCTATTTTTAGTAGCTAATAAAATAAACTGTACTTTTAACACCTGAAAGGTTGCTTCTTGTGGCTATTGGTTGATGCGATGAAAAACATCCATTGCCAGGGAATTTGTTTTCGAAATTTCCAATCGACTTTATTTTTCTGTTTGTCACTAGTGCGCAGTTTAGGTTCATGCCTTCTGACTTGTCCTCGTAAAATGTCCTTATCTTTTTGAAGCCATGGTGTAATTGGAGGGGCTGAGGCTGACTAGGTTTATGAACTCTAATTTAACTCAACACATAAGCTCAGATCTAAGACCTTGTTGTTTTTTACCCCAAGGTGACTGTGCTTTAATTGTTTGTTTTGACGATGGGGAGGGGGGTAGTTCTTCATTTTCTTGGCGACCATCCGATTCCATTTTTACACTTTTTATTTGATGTTTCTGAAACAATGCATTAAAGCTTGCAATTAAATACATAGTATTTAGGTTATAAGGTTTTACCACTTTTGATTTGTTTATGATCAGTTAGTATAGTCTTTGCCTGGCGGATCCTGTTTTTTGAATGTTTAGGTTTCTGGTATGTCCAAATTAAATCAGAGCATGGGCTAAATGCTTTATCCTCGAAAAGTTATTCTCAAATAGAAATCATGGAAATAACAATTAGAAATCTGGTCAGAATTTGTCTTGTAGACGTTGAGCCTCGGTTTTGAAAACTCATGCAATCGATGCAAGAACAATGTACAAAAACAAATGGTTCCATCTGCTCACTTTGATAAATCAGAAAAGTTTAACCCCTAAACCAATGTTCTAGAGTTGATTTATCTGCTGCTACTATATGTAATGGAAAAATTGGTGGAAAAGTACATTCTTAATTTAACTAAATTTCTCCGCTTGGTTTGAATAAAAAAAATATGACATATTATTGCAGTGACCTTGTCCTGGCGGCTTTTAAACTAGACCTACATATAGTGTACATATACAGATGTCAATGTTAAAATAACACCAGCTGGTGCTATTTATATTATTACACAGTTTGAGAATTAGCATAAAGAACAAGCTTATTTTGCATATTTGCATAATCGCAGAATGACTTTTGTGTAACTGTTTTTACTTTTGTGTGTATTAAAATACAATTGCATTTTTTCTTCATCAGGATTTTCTGCATGTACTGTCACCAATCCAATTTGGTTTGTGAAAACAAGGCTCCAGTTAGATCAAAGGTGAGAAAAACAAGAAGTTTAATTAAATTGTTTAATAGCACCAAGTTTTTTAACATAAATGTTACTTTTCCATTATTTAGGAAAAATGGAAGCTTAAATGCCTTTCAGTGTGTCAGGAACATCTATAGGTCTAAGGGACTCGTAGGGTTTTACAAGGGAATCACCGCTTCATATTTTGGTATTTCCGAGACAGTAATACATTTTGTCATCTACGAGGCCATCAAAGCGAAGCTTAGGGATTGCAGAAATGCAGACTACAGCGACGGACAGCATGGCCGAGATTATGCCGAATTTATGCTGGCTGGTGCTACTTCCAAAACGTGTGCTTCCTTTTTGGCCTATCCTCATGGTGAGAAATTTAACGTTTTTTTATTCGCTCTTGAAACTGGCGATTATTTACAAAAACTGATTGCAAACTGGTTCAGTGCTGTTTTTATCTAGCTGTTTATTTTTTGCCGTTATATTAATTGAATAGGAGCGCATTTATGAATAGGGCAAAGTTAGTGGATCCGGCCTCGATTATGTTGTTAATCGAATCGATAGCAGTTAAATTCTATGTACTTATTTCCATGCAAGATGTAGAATTGCATCGTAGAATTGCTTGAATCTGGCTATTTGGCCTAGTCTTCCTCATCTAGATTTTTAAGTACATTGCAATTTAGCTGTTATCAATTGTTGATTTAAAAGATTGTTTTGCATTATTAATTATATCAATAGAGGATGAGTAATGACATGTTTTTATCATTTTGGTGTACAGTAACTTTTCTTCTTCTCATATTGCAACGGCCTTCACATCTGATCTTCAATTTTTTATGAACTTTGTTTTTGGAAATTTGCCAGTGTTGTGTAGTGCTCCCTCTGTTAACAAGTTTATCATAGTTGATTCCCCAGTCACCTAAGGCATTATTGAATAAGTAATGCAATGATCGTGACCTAAATTATGCACATTTATAGCCTTTGTAATGTATCTCTAATATTAATATGCAAAAGGATGAAGGACACTACGTCATGATGGTATCTTAATTTTGGCAGCTTATAGCTTAGTTTTTGCCAGGTTTTCACAATTTACGGAAAATTGTCCGTGCATTTTAATTAATTACCCGGAAATTTGTTTGTCTTTGTAGAAGTGGCCAGGACAAGGTTACGACAAGAAGGCGACAAGTACCGCTCGTTTTGGCAGACTATACTTCTCGTGTTCCGAGAAGAAGGACACAGAGGATTGTATCGTGGCCTGGGGACGCAACTGGTGCGACAGATTCCAAACACTGCCATCATGATGGCCACCTACGAAGCCGTAGTCTACTTCTTGGGAAGCTCATCGCATGGACTTCCTCCGAGCAACAACACGAGCATTCAAGCGGACGATGGAGACTATTGTTATGCTGACGACGAATCTCACGTGCATGGCGATTGAAATTGTCATTGCACATCATGAGGAGGAATTATTTATGTTGGCTTCCAACCCCTGGCACGAGATAGCTCTGTGGCAAGTTTTGTCTAATAGGCAGCGGTCATCACCTATAGTATTCACGGACTTGCTTGCTGTATGACGTTTAGATGGAATCATCTTTTGAGCTCGAGCTTGGGCAGTCTCTTACCATCGCTGTAAATACGTTCTGTACATGGTATTGGCGAGGAGGAGGAACCAAGGATTCCCCTGCCTTGCTTTAAAATCTCGAATTATCGATTTTGTGGCTACAACAGCATGTCTTACATTTTGCACTTAATTTTTGACGTCCCTGTTAGATCATGCAATTTATGTTGCATTTGACGCATCATGCTAACTATGGTTGTTTTATGCAAAGAACACCGAGGTATATAGTGTAGTTTGTATGGTTAGGACCACGAGGGCGGCTACATAGTCATTTGGTTAAGTCACTATATACTAGGAGATCCCTCGCATAATATTTCCGGTTTCCCCATACAACACAGGGAATCTCAAAGACGACTATGCTGGAAATTATGCTCTCTTTGGATATAGTGATAAATGGAGCAGTTTGCCCTACTAGCCAGTTGTGATTTTTTAAATTCCCAATCCAGTTTAAATCTCCGATGAAATTGAATGGGTGATGTAGCACTGGCCAGCAATGTTTCTTAATTAAGTACCTTAAAATATATTAGGTGCCTTCAAATAGATGACTGCAGCTTTTAGCGTCGATGTCTATGGCATTTCTATGATTGGTTAGCCACCTTTGTGGAGGTACCTCTTTTGAAAAATATAGCTTTTATTACAAATCACTCGCATTTACCAAACTGTTTTAATTGCTGGTTATTTAAACCAATTTGGGGAATCCTCCCATCTGTTTCGACGTTTTCAGTTAAATAACCTTTTTATTCAATTTATGGCCTGTTGCCTTATGTCATGTTCAAATTGATTGAAGATTAAAACAGGTTTCAAACACATTTTTATTATCAGTTAACAGTTTTTCATAAAATCTGTTTCTAACCAATAAGTGCTCCTTTATGCGATTTTTTTCATGTTTCTGCTGTAAACTTGCTTCAAAATTATATTTTACAACATCTACTTGATGCTAGTTAAATTAACTTGCATCTGGATTGAGGTTCTCCTTGCATCATGCTAAGTGATAACACAGTTTATTTAACATAACTATGTATTCATTACAAATATATACAAATTCATGTCAAAAATGTACTTTTTTATTAAAGATGCAATTAGTCTGTACCGTTTTTAATACATATTATATGAAACTGAAGTCGTAATAAGGAGCACTTTTTGCAGTTAAATGTATTAAGTTGTTAAGAAAGCAGAATAAAGATATTCATCGATAAATTCATTTATTAATTAACATTTGACATTTTTTTCTACTTTTTAGCAGTTTTTACAGCATGCATATGCAAAAACTGAAATTGATGCAGTCATGCAAAACCAATAGATTTCCTATTGTAAAGAATAGTATTTAGAAGTTGTCCTCTCTCTATTCAGTTCATCACCTAGATAAACCAAGGCATGCTGAACCTGAATAAGGCCAATTCACCATCATTGAAATACGTATTAAAATATATAATGATAATGCCATGTAGCACGCACGCATTACAAGGATGTTTATGCAGTTCTAGTGAAGTTTGAAAAGGCTTCATGTAAATACTGGAAGGAATGAAAATTTAGATATTACATAATCGATATACGAACGACTTTGTGCAATGTCAGATTTGCAATATGTTCTGAATTATAGTGATTTTTTATAATGAAAACGAGAATTAAACGAGGTTGTGTGTATTCTGTCGAGTATTGTTATTTTAATTAACATTACACGATCGATTTGTAGTGAAAATAATGGCTAAATTCTGTCTTTAGGTGTTAATAGAATCTTCCAGCACTTGCCAATTAATTAATATAACACAGAAAAAACACATTTTTAATTTTGTTATTCCTTTTATCATTTACGAATTTTCTATGATCCAGTTGGCAACAATAGAAGCCAATGAACCATTATATTATACACTCAAGCCTTAATTTTGTCTAGGCAATAATGTTTCGACTTAATTAATAGTAGGCTACAGTACTAAAATCATTTTGTACAGGGTTCAACCAAAAGTTGGGAAATGCATGGATAAAAGTCGATATTTATCAATAGTCGAATGGAAAGGGCAATATATGCCCTATAATTTAGCACGTAGATCTTAATCGTGTATATACCAAATAAAATTACAAACGAATTTGTTTTCAATGACCTTAAGCTCCTAGATTTCAATTTTCCCGCTCAACACGTGTATGTTAAGTGGCGCCCTCTGCTTAAATCTCAAAGCGCGTTTCCATATACTTTCCAAAAAGCGTTCCATTTCAAACAACGAGGTGAGTTCTCTAATTTCGAAATTTGTTTTCGTATAATGAACTAGAATATATTTATTAGCAGTAAATGAACATGAAAATACTAGTAGAGACGTTTTAGTGATACAATTTTTTAAAGGCCAATATCGCTCAACTTCATCAGAATCTTCCTGGCTGGCCTTCAAAAATGAAAACCGAACTAGTCCCTCGTTACGTGGGGGACATTTTGCCTTTTTCCGTGGCTACTTGTGACCATTTAGAAAAGCCTGGACGAAGGGAAGCGTCTGGAAATACATATGGACAAATTTTCAAAGGTGAAGATGTTTTTTCTGTAGTATAGCGGTTGTGTAATGTATATGCAGCCCATAGGGGTGTATGTATGTTGATTCACCATATATGTTCCATATCCCCAGCTTTCTGAAGTTAGTATTCACTACTTTGGTCCATTTCAGATGGATTGTTGGCATGGCTAGCAAATGGATCGTCTTTAGAAGTTGTTTCCACAAAAAATGGAGAACGACACAGCACTTGGGAGTTCCGCAACGACCATCCTGTGGATGGCTCTATTAAGATAACGTGTGTCACTGAAATCAAGGAAAGTCAAGGCAGTAGAATAATCATTGGTACTGACAATGGTGTAAACGGTGGTTTTGTATGCGTATTGAACATCTACACATCGAAGATTACCAAAGTTATTGCGGTGCCTCAGAAGGTAGGTACTCTTGCCTGAAATGGGCTGAATAACACTGGTCGCCCTGGTCGAACCAAATTAGACTCGGGATTACAAAATTTATGTCACAATTCATGATATTCTTCTAAATTTTGTAAATTAACTGATTTATTTTGTTCTATTAAAGGTTACGTCTATCGAAATCATCAGTCCCATGGGAGGTGTTAATCCTTATAACTTTCTGCTGTGCCAAGAACTTCGTTACATGTATGGCATTTTATCAGTTGGAATGCAAGACGGAAGCATCTATCTTGTTGATTTGATGCTGGACGACTTCAGTTATACTGATGAATTCAACCCGAGTGAACTTGCGTTTTTCACCAAGCAAACACATAATATTCCGGATAAACGCACGGATTCTTTGGCTCAGGGGGTGCATTTGACTTTTCACCTTAATGGTATAAAACCTTCGATGTATTGGCAATGATTATTCGTTTACATTATGTTGTCTATATAGACCTATTATTTGGAACATTTTCTAGATGGGTGTCAGTTAAGAGACCGGTTTCAGTTTCGAACACCTGAAAACGACGTTTCCAAAAGTCTTTGCGTCGGTACGTAAAATAGTACGGCAAAACGTGAAATTTTATTCTTGCTTCTAGTAGTTTTTTAATGTGGTTTTACGATGTCGTAAATTAGATGACGTATTTGTATCGGCACTCCTGTATGCTCGTCCAAACGGATGTTTAATTGCTGGATTCAGCTTTGGAGGAATTCAAATCTGGGATCTGAACAAATTGCAGCTTGTGTAAGTTGAATTGTATACTTGCAACTTGATGTTGTTGGTATAACATTAACAAATTTGAGAATTGAGATGTTTTGCTTTGCAGACATACCAGTAACTACAGAATAAAAATCCCGCCTGTTATTAGGCTAAGTTTTCAAGAGCCCGATAATGATCCACGAAATTTCTGCTATCTATGGGTGGTATGTGGTCAATCAATGAATGAGTTTAAACCAGACGAAATGACCACTGCTACTCTATATTCACTATCTTTTGAGCAAAAAATGCATACTGAGGGATTTGGTCAGTGTTATCAGGTTAGCATTTCATTAAATTAAAATTCCTTAAAACTTTTGTTACATGTTGATATTGTTCTTATCATTCATTTTGTCCAACAATTGTATCTTAGGAATTCATCAGTTGCATTCCTCGCTTTGATTTTGAACTAAGCCATGATCCTATGAAAGTTTTACGGGGCGACACGGTAGCAAGCCGATTAATCAATTGCACGACAATTGAGGAAATTGCTGCTCGCTATCAAATTGAACATCAGCCCCTTGCTAACATATCCGTACGTGAGGAAGGTAAGTGACTATCTAAAGCTAAGTCCCTTAAATGGATGAAAGGGCAAAAAATATATATTTCAGTTACGTATATCTTTAATTTTCGATAGGTAATGGATGCAGTCTGTGTCTTTTTGCTTGGGAATCAATTTGTATCGATCCTAACATGCGACCTCGAGCAACCTTGGCTATCTTTGACCTCAACCAATGGTATCAAGCTCAAATGCCGTCCAAGCTCAGATGTGCGAGCATGAAGCAATGCTCATATTTTGGATTTTATTCCTTATGCGGCATAACAGAAAAGGGCATGCCAGATTTTCTTTTGGTGATTGATTTTATTCTTTGGGAACATATATTAAAGAACTGTGTACATTCAATAAAAATTAATTTATTTTATTTATTTTTTTCTGATACAGGATGTTTATATTCCGAGTCAATCAATTCGTCGCATGCCTCCCAGTTCAAAAGCCGAGCAGTTTTTTTACCCGTCCTCCCTTGCATTTGGTATGCGGTGAATTCATTTTTCTGCCCATATGTTATGGAAAAAGTATGTGCAGTTGTTTTAATTTATTATAAAAATTATAGATGCTGTAAGCTTGTTCGACACCGGTGTTATTCATTCACCATTTCTTGGTCTGCAGCGTCAGGTACAAGTCATATATTTCGTTTCTATCTTTGCCACTAATCCGCTGTTTCGGTTTTCTAAGTCGTGTTTTTTGCACTCTCAGGTAATGTTAGATCTCAAGAAAATCGGTCCACCATTTCTTGTAAACCCAAATGATGCATTTCAAATCTGTATGTGCAGTAGTCTTTTACCATTACAAGGAGAAGTACAGTCTGCAACCATGTCGCTGGTAAGCTTTTTTATGTTTACTTTTTAAGTTATCAGGCTTCAGTTTTCAGTGTTTAAGTCACATTTTTTTGTTAATAATTTATTAAAGACTGGCCAAAGGGAATCCTTATTATCAATGGCATTGGAATATGAAATGATCGATTTCTTGATATCGTGTATTACAGAGTGGGCATCTGGACGTACGTGTTAACTTGAAGCATAAGCTTGATTAAATATTTTGGCCATGGCTTTATTTTCTTTGATACTATAATAATATTTACAGAATATACCATTGAAGGGTGTACATTGAGATTCATTCAGGATTGGGCCTGGAAGCGAGTTTATCATATAAAAACGCAACTAGACAAGCAGTGTGAGTTACAGTCTTCTCAATCTTAACTTTTCATAGCTCTCAAAATTAATCTTTTCGTTTTTTACATGTAAGGTATTTCGTTATTTGATTGCTCTGGTCTTAACCTGGACACTTTGACCGTCCAGTCGCTATGTCATCAGGCTGGCCAGCTGAAAAATCTCGAACTTGTCTTTCGGGAACTTTTGAACCAGTGTCAGGCCGTTCCCACCACTGACCACGGTATTTTATATATATTTCATAATCCGTAGATACATAGGCATGTTATTGTATTTAACGACGCAATGTTTTGCATTTCAAGGCGCAAAAGAGCTAGAACACAGAGGAAATGTCATATCCCTCCTAGTTCTTTACCTGGAAGTGATTCTCTGGTTTCTTAATTATGGACTCTTGCCTGAAAACGATGAAGACGACGACTGCGGTTCATCGGGGATTGCTTATCCGTGCAAACTTCTTTCTCGCATTTATTCCAAAAGAAGAGCAGAAATACAAAGGCTAAGCAGGTAAATTTGCTGAACTAGGTCATATTTCTCCGACAATTGCGCATTTCAACCCTGTATTTCAATTCTAGCACAATTGGTCCAAAAGATTTGCTGTTTATCGATGGCTTGCTCGCTCATATGGACGACTCGCTGTCTTCCTTATGGGAGAGAAACGGGGGCGACGGACAGTATCCTCCTCCAAGCCTTCATTCGCTCGTCAATTCGTATCTCCTGCCTAATATCAGCTCCACGGTTAAGCACCAACTTGTTCAGTATCTTTTTCTCGACTTGGCAGGTGAGAATGGAACTCTATGAATTGTTCGAGTTAACTTATAATATCGCATACTTACATTTAACACTTTTTTAATTCAGAATTGCTGGATAGCGAGCATTATGCTAACATCATTGAAAAATTGGTGAAATTTCCATCTGCATTTTCATTATCTCCCAGTTGCATCAAACTAACTCAGGGCTTTTGGCTGCTGGATCACAAAGTTTTTGAGGTTTTTGTTCTCGCAGAAATCTGAGTGTTGTGAAAACATTTTAAATTTGGATAGATTCGTCCTATTTAGTATTTATGAATCCAGCTAATTTGTGCCTTTTCACCATCTTTAGGAAGCTATTTCGATGCTATTACATCCCATGGTCAATGCAGCTGATATTTCACCATGGCAGCATTCTCGTGTAATGAAGGCCTTTTTATATCAAGGAGAACCGAAAAAGGCTCTTACCTATGCCCGTGTTCGCAGGCCAAGCTTGCAAACCGCGGAAGACGTCAGGTTTCATCTTACGTTGCTTTTGGCTAATGGGTAAAGATTTATCAAAGTTCATGTCCGTTTCAATCGCAAGATAGAATCTCGCTCTAAATTACACCGTCGATTCTTGTAGTTTGGTAGCCGAAGCCTATCATTATCAAAAGTCGGTTCGAAATCAAGGAAATGCCGAGGATCTGCTACAGCATTTTTTCTTGGGATGCCAGCAAACGAAAAATTTCAGAGACTTGCTAAATCTTCCGTTGAGTCCTTTGGAAGAGGGTCACTTGGTAGATTTTCTCAATAACTGTCCAGAACCTCAAGCTAGAGAAATTCTCGTCATATATTATTTACAACGTTCAAGATATGTGGATGCCATGCGCCTCAATGAACGACTCATTCCACGAGTTATGGTGAGTTGCACTAAGTGAAGGGCAACACCTCTATGTTGATGTTTGTTTTACGTTATTTACTATCGATTTCCATGGCAAAATTATTGGTTCCCAACCAAATTATAAGCCAGGTTATTTGTAGGCTGATTTTCATTTCGTGTTTTATAATTATTAATTAGCATGAAGCCGACCCGGCAGCTCGCGAGCGTGCCATTACCAGAAATGCAATCGTGGATGGATTTTCAAAGCTTTTACCCCAAGTCTATGGACAGATAACGCAGAGCGTTAAGCATTTGTTTGGGCCAGGAAAGGATAATTGGGTGCAAGGTAAGGTCTTATCTTAATTTTTGATTCAGTATGCAGTTTCGTGTCCATTATGAGTTATTCCGGATGTTTTTATTATAAAGTTCCAAGACCGCAACCATTATCCACTAAAGTAATTGCAAACAGTAAGGAACCGATGTCCCAGTCTGATCTTATTGAAACTGTGATGGGCCAAATCACAAGCGTTTGGTCAATGCCGCCTGAAGATTACACACCTCCTCGAAAGTAAATTGCTTATAATTTAGCTTTTAGCTGGGCGTAATTTCGTCTTTTATACTGACAAGGAATTTTTTTTAGATCTTACAACAAGCCAGATCACAGGCCGAACGTTGTTCCCTTAATCGGTACACCGGTGTCCACCAGAAAAAGCTTCATGAACGAAGAGTATGTAATTGCTTAAGATTCCATCACGGTTCTAGCTCGTTGAAAGTGTTGCGTTGCATCTCATAACTTATTTTTCAGCCACTTAACTCAGCCGGTGTTTCCAACGATCATTGGCCGTGATGTCAGCGGTCTTGATCAGAGCTTGTATCACATTTCCCCCGCAAAGAAGGCTCGATTTCTCGACGTTAGTCCAGCGCAGCTAAGCCCAAGTGGCAGACGGCGAAGTTTGAGTTACTACAATGCAGAAGCGCTATCTTTGTTGCAAACCCCACCAGTTCGAAGGAAGACGCCGTCATCCAAAGCTTCGGCCATAAAAGCCGGCATTTCCAGTTTTACTCCTCAGTCGATCTTGAAGGTGCACTTGAAAGACAAACCTTCGGCATCTGAATCGATTCACGGTACTTCTACTATCGGAACTAGGTTTTATTCTCCAGTCGAACCAAACAGTAATCTAACAGAATCAATGTTATTTTTAGAAAAAACCATCCTTCCTTTAGCAATTACCCCAGATATTATCGAAGGTGAGATCACTCCATCCAGCTCTCCGGAATACAAACAGGCTCAAGACAAATTTGAGTCTCGACACTTGAGGTTTCAGTTTTCCCCTAGTAATGACGAAAGCCACGCTAGTTCAATGGAAGAATCTTTGTGAGTGAGCTTTTATAAAATACTCGTTAATGCCGATTTGATGAGTTGGTATTTATCCATATTTACAATTTTAGCGTCGAAGCGTCTTCCGTTAATGTCGTAAACGATTCTCTAGACACAACCAATTTGTCAATTTCGGATGGGTAAGCATTATTAACCTGCTTTAATTCCATGTATCTAGTAGCACATGAACAAGCACTATTTTCATTGTTGATTATATGGATATTATCTGATTTCATCGACGTTTTTTTCTGCAGATTGACTGACGAACCCCACGCAAGCCCTAGACGTCCTCTATATTCAAAACACGGCATTTCCGCAACTGACGACAATTTGCCTAAGCTCGATTGCAGTTCACCAATCAAGGGTGCTTTATCGCTAAGCAGTAATTCATCGCATTCGACCGAAGGTTAGTCAAATGAGTCCCCTATTTGTTCGGTGCTATTGACAGTTAGCTGACGGAGGTCTTTAATATAGAATTGGATCGTTGTGAAGGCGATAGGATGGTTTTGGACGAGGAAGATGATGACGCTAGTATGTCTTCTGTTAATGAAAGCAATTCGGGTAATGCTTCTTGAAGCTATTTGAAATATTATTATCAGCCCCTCGTTTAGAATCACTTTATTAATCGTAATAGTGTAAATCCATCCTGGCGTAACACGTTGTTTATAGTGTTGTTGTTACTATTTAGATATCTCAACAGACGAAAATCCAGCCAGCATTCAAATATCAGACACGCCACGTAAATCCCAAGCTTCAGCAGTGTTACAAATGTACAGCGAGGGCGTAGATTTAGTTGTCCACGATGCATCTTCGGATAGTTCTGCGAGCCAAGAAGTCCGACTGGGTAAAGAACGACCTAACGACCTTCTGAACCCTACTTTAACGAAATCGCCCTCGCCGAGGTTGTTGTCGTTTTTCAGTGCTGAAAGAGGGAAAGAACACTTCATGCAAATGAAATTTGCCATGTCCAAAGAACTGGCCAAGCAATCTGGAGAAGCCAATTTCGATTTTAATAACGCCGATCTTGAAATAGTCGAAACGGAGTCTCCGCTTGCATCTCTCGTGAACAAAACTTTGGACTCGGTTTTCTCTTCACGCTCCAGTTTACCATCAATTTTACCTAGCAAGTCTCCAAAATCCTCCGTCAAGGCCTCTGGAATTTCAAAAGCAGCTTCTATGCCTAATACTCAGAACGATAAGCTTCTTACTCCGCTTAGCGTGGACGTGCACGATATCGAAAGTACCTCGGCTCAAACTGCCTCTCCATCACACGTACCACAAGTTTCACCTAGAACTCGTAGCCAAGCAGCCCGCGAGAAGGAAGCACTGCAATTAGGAAGTCCCTCTGTTCGGCGAAGTCCAAGGAAAGCATCATCTTTGTCTCCAAAGTCTGCTAATACACCAACGCCACCTCCAAGCTGTTCAAAGTTAGGAAAGAAGAGCCCAGCTAAGGCAGCCGAGTTATCGAAATCAAAAATACCCATTACTACAAAAAAATCGATTACTTTTGAATTGCCGGAACATACCGAAAAATATGTCAACTCGTCTGTGAAGCTACAAAAATCTTCGCCGTCACCAAAGTCCTCTTTGCTTTCTGATGCTTCAAAATTGGAAACTTTGCCTAAGCTGAAGGCAGATATGCCAATGACTGTTTCTTCTGAAAGTGCAAAAACAAGCGATAGGGTGTTACCGACTGACGGTGCCGAACAAGAAGATAGCCCGAGTTTAGCTTCAAGAAAATCTTTATCACCAAAGCGCAAATCAAAGACGCCATCCCCTGCTTTACCGACCACTTCATCCCACGGGGGAACACATTCTCCATTTTTTCCGACCAGCATTGCTGCATCTTTAAGGGACCAAGATCAATCTGGAATTTCAGAAGAAGATATGGAATCACAGATTCTCTCAATGGAAGTTATTGAAATAGCAGAGGTTGATATCATTACAACTCCAGATGTGACGACGGTTTTACAGGCACAAAGTTCTGAAGAAGTTGATTTGCTTCAGGAAGCCATACAGGGAATTGTGTCTGAAAATGCGGAAGAATATATAGATGTTCCTGTTGGAATAACTGACGCGTCGTCGCTATCATCACCCCTGGTGGAGATGAACAAATCTGAAGAACAAATCTCAGAAATGCATACAGATTTGATAGCAGAGTCTAAAGAATTAGTGTCAGTGGTATTACCAGATATACCTTTGGAGATGTTAGATAAAGTCGACCTGAAAACATCGACGCCCCTCGAGGATGAAGAAAGACTGGAACGGACACCTGAACTGCAAAGTGTTGTTCAAAAGCCACCAAAATCTCCTTCACGTTTTTCCCGCTCAATGCCTAGCACTTGCGATCAGAATACCTCCACAACTACTCTACATTTTCAGAAGAGGGAGTTTGGCTTGGAAAATAAGAGCGCCGAAGCACAGGAGGATAACAATGAGCCGAAAGAGACGGCAACATGTAGTAAAATTCCCATAGTAACAGCTAAGCAGATTTCATCTCGAACCAGAAGCCAGTCGGGTTCAACTGTATCCGCTCAGGATTTGGAAGAAGCTGCGCAGTTGGAAAAACCTCTTTCAGCCGAAGATGAAGAAGACGAGATTGTAGCTGAAGTTAACACTCCTGCAAACACAAGCTTTGCTATAAAAACTAGGAGCCAATCTGGACAAAAAAGTTATAATTTACGGATGAGAATGCAGAAAGAAACTCCTGTGAAAGGAAGCAATGACGAGCCTATTTCCAAAGCACCATTTACACAATTAGACAAAGGTTCGCCTTTGAAAGATTTATCGGCTAGAAGCGAAAATGTGAGAAGAGTCAGACGCACGTCCCAATCATCGAACCTCTCTGTTGCATCTGAAGTTGATCTTCAGGAAAAGGTATTTGAAATTTTTAACCTACATTAATTATTCCGAACCGTTTTACTTCTGGATCAAGACTAATTTTTCACTTCAAATTCACCAATAACAAAACTTGTACTTTTTCAGTCCGATGTTATTTCTGAAAGAATAGAACAAACAGAAATGATTGCTGAAGATGATGGTAAGATTTATCGTTGCCCTTTCATCAGCTGGAAACATGTTTTCATGATGCTAAATTGTGATTATCAACTTTTCAGAAATTCATGATGAAACGACCTCGATGTCAAGCGCGTTAGAACCTGACAGTGAGACCGTTGTGGAAACACCAGCAACGAGGCTGGAAAAAACAAGAAAGACTCCTAGGAGAAAAGTCATCAAAACTACTTTTATAGGAGAAGATGATGCGTCAAAGAATCCAACGACTCCTGTGAACAAAAAACCAGGCCGTGAGTTTAACCTTTAATTGTTTTAGTTTGAAGTTTTAAACAAACAAATTAGCAATTTTTCCAAACTGCTTTTGTAAACGGCTCAGCAACACTTACCTTAATCGTTTGGCTCAATTTTTTATTTGTAGGGAAAACACGTTTTTCTTTTTCACACCCCACGATTATTGAAACCGAGGAAGCCGGTAATTTGGAGATGCATATTCTGCTGATATTTAAATTTACGTCACCTCAATTGCAATAGGTCATATTATATATTGTAGATTTTACTATCCTGCAAACCCCTTCATCTTCCGCGACAAATTACATATTTTCGCCTCCTCTCACACGATCTAAAAGCCGCAAGTCTCGAAAATCTACAGAGGAAGCTTCTGGCGATTTAAAGGAAACAACTCCAGGAACGTCACTTACTGCCACGAGAACTCCGAGAGTGTCCGTGAGAAGAAAGTAGGGAAATTCTCGTTGTTTTTATCGTTAAAAATTTACACTGCAATTTTTTTTAATGCATTTGCTGATTTACAATGCAAGTATGCTTTAAAGTGTTCATTAAGTGGTGCAATGGATTTAGCTAGTTTGTTTTAAATTTTGCTTGGTTTGCACAAATTCGATGCAGTTCTGGTATGAATTACCCTTAATGTTTGTGAAACGTTTTGTGATCGACCATTTATTGCAGTATACAAGTTTTTTTTCCCCAATAAATAACTAGCGGCTTAATTATTTGTTCGTCTTCTGTACTGTTGCAGGTCAAGTAGTCAGTCGTTTAGTGATACTCCAATCAATTTTATTTCCCCTATTTTGGAATCGTCAGAGCAGGATGCCGATAGTAAAAATTCCTCGAGTTCATCGGGACGATCCACCAGCGTTTTGCATCGACACAGTATGACGCTTCGAAAGCAGAAAGGCTTTCTCGTTACCAGGAAATCGGCGAGGTTGGATTGATTCGATGGTTATATTTTGCTTGTAAGTATCGTTGTTTCCTTGTTTATAAAAACTGTGTGTATCCATGAGAAATTGAAATGTAGTATGACAAGGAATTCTTTCCTAAATCACACGTTTTACTGCCAGATTGAGCCTTTTCAAAAAAGGCGTAATACCATCTTACCAACATCTGATTTCTTCAATAAATAAATTTTCTGTAACTTATTAAGCGTTTACTTTTTTAAAAAACAGACTGAATTGATTGGAAAATGAACACATTTTTTGAATTTTATAAGACAAAGACAGTTTTGAAGTCCATGACAACAAATTCCCCATTGTTTAGCAAATAACGATCTTGAGACTTCCTTGCCACATTTGGGCAATTTTTTCCCACTTCCTCAGTCTTAATCTGACGTTAATAAACTGACATGAAACTTTGTCCCTCGAAACCTGATAGGGTTTCACATTTTTTTATCTGCATGTGGGGATTTCATTATTTTTTTATTTCCCCCTCAATGCTTGCTTGGGTTTCAATATTTGATCCATTGCAAAATCTAATTGGGAATCCTCGTGTTAAAATTGCCCAGTCACTAAAATTGTTGAGTGATGTTGCTGTTGTCATATAAATAGCTTTTGTGACGTTAAATTTTCGATTCCTGGTTAGGAAGCGTGAAAATGTAACGTCATCAACAACGTTAGAGTAAAAATGTGTATGTTGATGTAATACCCAGTAATGGAAATGTATTTATTGAGCAGGTTGAATATATTGATGGAGTTGCAAGTATACAAAAATAGTATTTTTAAATTTTACATAGCGTTTAAATGTCTTTAAACTGTATAAATATGAAATTGTTTCCATCTTTATTTCCGAGATTGTTCTCGGTTGCAGGGATAGCGCTGTCTTTCATTGCTAATAATATTTATCTACGATTAATTATCATGTAATTAGAAAATTGACGGCAGTTAGATGGCTGCTTATAATGCAACTCTTTCACCAGAGTCGAGATGCTTTATTAATTACTAATGGATGCTTTTTTACATTAATCTTCAATCGCTGATCTTGAGTTCTCCTTGCCAATCGCTGTCAAATTTTTTCATTTTTTTTGCTTTGGTGTGAAGGTTAAAGTGCGGGTTTTCTTTCCCCCTCCCCCCATATACTCCATATATCAATATGTATACATAGATACAGGGTTAGTTTGCCATTTGGCAGCATTACAGTTCAGTCATCCAAACTCAACCTGCAGATTTTCCCTCTTGCTTCCGCATCCAATTCTTTACAATTTCAACAACTGAATATGGCTACGGAAAAAGCCCTAAAGGTAAATTAACTTTATGATCGTTACCAATCGTTTTTTTTTTAAAAATTCAAACAGACTTTTTCGAGCTTTTCTATTTTAAATTATTTTGTTACTTTGAACTGATTTATTATCCCACTCTGTTTGTAGGTATGATTCTCGTTTTTCACCCCACATCATTTGCCATATTTTTTAAAAAAAAACAATTGCATTTATTTTGTAAAACTAGCAATATTTGAAATATCAGTTGAAAAGTTAACCTTGAACCAATATCTTTTTCAAAATACAATTTTGTTTTTTCTTATATTTTAGATGTTTGTAATATGAATGATTTAACATTATTTTAGAGCTAGATATGTCATTTTAAATTATGATAACGATGGCGTACTCTCTTCTAAATTTTCTCTAAATATAAACTTGTTGCGCAATTATCAAATAAATGAATAAAAATAATATTGAAAGCGTCGATTATCATACCAACTTTTTTCATTGTCTTTTTGGCCTGAATTACAACTATTACAAGTTAGAATAATAATCATTTTGCTGCTGTTTCCAATGAATTATTAAAATTCGATCAAATTTGAATAATGCAATATTCGGGCTTCATACGCTTGTTATACTTGTCACAGAACTACATTCAATGGCAGGGAAGCGTTCAAAAATGATTTTGCGAATAATTTTGTAACTAAAAGTAATGTTTTCCACTGCGAAACATTTAAAAGTTTACGTAACTATACCGAAAGTAACTTGTTTGTGAGCTAAAAGAGCCAAGTGCTATACATTGGCTCCTCCAAAGTCCTAGAATAGATATTGGCACAGTTTGTAAAGTTTCAATTTTGAAAGCGTTTGTAATGGTGGCTGTTACATGGGTAATGTTGACAGTGTGTGGCATTACGCACTGCTATTATCTGCAACGGCCTATGGCATTTCAAATGATAACTATAGAATGCTTTTTTCTGACAATGCACTTGTCACCAAAGGGGCTGTGAGGCGCCATATTTTAGATCTATTATAGTAAAAGGCACAAAACGTGTAGCATACTTTCACTACCTATACTAAACATGTTAAGAGTCTTAAAAAATAAAATGATTTTTTGGAGAATCAATGGCGTATGACAGTGCATAAAACTTGGCCCATTGAAATCATAAATTGAAAAAGTCTGGATTTTTTACAAACAATTGCTATTTTGCTCTTATGTGCAAGATTTGCTCAATGTTCTTTTAAAAGGGAACATTCCTTCTGGAGAAAATGTTCAAGGGGCATCCAACATGTTTTTAATTAAAGTATATTCTATGGTCTTCTCATTCTGATTGTGAGCATGAGCATTAGCGCAATTCTGCTCATGTATTCACGTCCCGAAACAGCAATGTAGAATTCAAAACAGGCATAACTCTGGTTTAGGTATTCTTAAGCTTCCTGCTTCTGGTTTTGAATTTTTTTATCAATCGTGCTTGTCATAATTGGCAGTTTTCCATGATGAAAGAATTTGAAAGTGAGGTTATTCATTTGTTCAGAAGATTAGTTCGAGTAAACAGTTTTTTAAAGTGGGATGAGTGATAGCAAGAAACAAGTGGGTACATATAATTTCAAGGCCCGGACTTTTATGTTTTTATTATATTGTCCATATTTCATAGACATAATTGAAACCTCGTTTTTGTACCTGCTGCAATAGTTCAATTTTTTAGCTTTAATTATCTTGTAAAGTTGCTGTATTGAATTGCATTTGTTTATCTGGTACCAACAATACAATTCACAGAAGTGAGATGCTATTTTAAGGATTGTTGCCTAGCATTTTAGTTATTACAAAATGTTGATTAATATTACCCACGTCTTATATGGATTCTTTAATTATATCCATGACATTTGATTTCTTGCGAAATAGTAGTTGTCGCATTAGTTTTTACACCCACTTTGGCTTGCTTTAATTAGGGTAAGCAATACTGGGGAAGTAAATATTTTTTTTTACCAATTTCTCCATTTTAAGTAACACTATGATATTTTCCCAAGTGCTGGGAATGGAATGTGCCACATACAGTTATGCTATAATGTGAATCGTGATCATAAGCTATTTTTAGAGGACCATATAAAACTCCTGGATCACAAACTGAAAATATCATGTAATGAACACGTACATTTCATGTTCTTCAGAACACACCCATCCATCACTGCACATTTATATGCTGTGATAGGTGCGTGGGGTGCAATGTACTTGGTTTTTCCTCGTCTTTACCTCGTTTTTTATGTCTTTTTGACGTTAACTTATTTCGTCACGCAATTTTGAAATATTTATCACTTTCCGTGATCATGTATTAAGTTATTTAACCCACATACACCCACACGTTCCCTTCTGTGTAGAATTGGCTTCTGGAATCACTTTAATGTGTTCAAAAATTATGTGATATGTCACATTTTCTCAGCAATTTTTCTTAGTTTTGCATTGTGGAATAATAGTAATTCGTGTCATCAATTTGGCTGTGCAACAATTGCTTTTTTGTTGTGTATAAATATGTAAACCAGAACAGACTTTGCCTAAAATTAGACATCATTGTACAAATTACCTAAAGCTGAGCAGTGCTCTGAGTTTAAACTTTGATATTTGCAGCCCCAGCAATGATATTAGTCCAACTAGAACATGTCGAAATAAAATATTTTGCTTTTAAATGCCAAAGAATGTGTCTGGCCTTCTCCTCCTAATATCTCCCATGAAAGGGGTTTTATCTGTTGAAACTTGAGTGGCTGGGCGTGGGTTTTATAGCCTCTTGAAAATAAGGTTATCGTCTTGCCCACAGGGTTGCAACCACTCACGTTCACCAATTCTAAATCCGCCTCCTAGACGGGGTCACATTGAGAATTTTAGGATTAGCATCTTGCTGCGGTGTTGGGAAACACCATTGCAAGGGGTTTATTGGTGGCATGATTGCAACTTGTAATTTATACCTGAATATGCTTATCACTATACTTTCGTTTTACATTAGGTCTATTGATGAATTCTTACTTGTCCATAGTCAAAAAAACTAATAGAGAAATTCTATGTTTTTTTTATTGTTATTTGGCCCATTGATTTCTATTGTTGATTATAGAATCTTAGAAAAATCCTATTGTTTTCTATTGGAGTGAACTGATTTAATTTATTGTCCAATAATCCAGTCAATACATTTTATGATCCAGTCAATACATTCTATGATCCTGTCAATATTCTATTGTCCAGTAAACATACAAATAGAACTACATGTACATGTACATTATATGGTCAATAGAATGGACTTTCCAACACGACACATCAGAAGCGCTTCTGATGTGTCGTGACCAATTTGAAAACATGATTCCGAATGAAATCCTGCTGAATAACATGTTGTGTCGTGTTGGCCCAAAAAGAACCTGTCTGCTCTGCGTCTCCGTAACCAGTTTTTTGCCCACAAGCAGAAAATATACAATTCGTGGCCTGGCTTTACATAACAAATAGATCTGGCATTTCCTTGACAACTACTAAGATTTCAAAACTGAAAGCATATGTTTATTCTGACGATTATTTTATCAATTTTGTTTTAAACACATGTTTTAATTTCGTGTGATCACATGACAGAATTTTAAAAAAAAATGCATTGGTTTCCAACCATTCCCAGTGGAAAGTTACAGTGTATCGATCGATATCTTTGGATTTTTGTTCCCCTACGTTTTATTCCAATATGGTATCTTCTGGTTTTACAAACGATATAAATCAAATGCTGGTGTTGTTTCTGAACAGACCCCGTTAAAGTTGGCAATACCTTTCTTTCCCAATGAATATTCTGCACGTAAACGCGTGATACCTCTGACGTCACGGTTGTAAGATTTTTCTCTACGTGCTTTTCTTTGAAATTACGTTCTCAGTCTAAAAATAAGGCGTGTTGTTGGAGAAGGAGGCATGGCTATAGGAAGAGTAAATGTAGAGGTTGAATTTTTGTCCTTTGCAAATCTTGCCAAACTGCCACACACCCCGAGACAGACCTCTTAACAGCACGCGGAAAAAAAACCTCTATAGTTCAGTGCCAACAAATATTTCCAATTATGCCATATATTCCTAGAACCGTAAGTACTGAATATATACTCATTTTTTGTTTCCTCTTTTACCTTTGGATTGTGAAACGAGTCAGGGAAAGTCGGGGAATTTTGATGTCACAAAAAGCGGGCTCGTTGACCTTGTTTCAATAGAAAATGTATTGATATTGATGAACATTATAAAATGGATATACAAAATTTGGCTAATAAACCGGTTTAATTGTGTTGTATTTTGCAATTATTAAAGCCATAAACTACATTTGAAAAACTGAGTTTGTTAAACCTGAAAATGTGTTTATAAATATCCGCGAATTCTAATATTTGTTTCTAGTAAATAAGTTTGTAGTTTTCAAAATAATTGTTGTATAAAAAATGGGGGATTGAAGGTGACACCATTGAAACCTGCTTTGGAGGCACACCCATTCCTACTCGGAGTCTCATTGGTGCAACGAAGAGGTTTGGCCGAAATAGAAACTGTATAATGTTTGTAAAATTCTAGTAAAAATTAATATCAATTTAAAAACCCGAATTTTTCTGTAAAATTCTGCTTGAATTGATAGTCCAACAGGAATATCCTGTTCTCCAAGAGATGTCTTGAGCAATCGATATCTGTGGACATCAACATTATCAAGGGATCGAATCATGCCAATGACCTTTTTCCCCTTTATTCCTGGGGTTCAAACGAAGTCAAGATTGCATCCTACCCAAGTTTTGAAGATATCTTTAAAATAATAGTGTATCTTTTTTATTTCTCATTTCCTCTTTTAATATTGCATTAACAGTATGTGGTAACATATTAGTTGATTTATTGTTTTATGGTTTGGAACAATTACAGCATATTGCACTGCTTATTGTAGCTATACATGTACATGTATTTAAGGATAAAAAGCATGGTTTGATAAAATATACTGTTCATGTACTATGGGTCCGGATCCTTCCCTTCATTTTTATTTGCCAAATATATGGTAATCTCTTTTTCCTATTTGATTTTATATATCAAAACATATTAAAAAGCTATCATTTATAGCCTTGATACTCAAAAAAATTCACCTTTGGCACGCTATTTCTTATTTACCTTCTCAAAAAGATTCAAAATTAAATAGGGGCCTCTAGATAACAAAATTGTTGTTATGTCATGTATATACGAGATATCTTAAAAAAACATTAAAAATGTTATAATCTGCAGCTTAAAATTGCGTAACATTTGCCTTGGTTTCTGAAAATTTTGTTTAAATCGTGATATACTCTATTTACATTTTAAAATCCAACACGTGTAGTGTAAAGATGTGCATTAGATATACCTCTTACAGTAATTTATATTTTAGATGGATTAACAGCTTACAATTTTTGATTCGATCACCTATAGATTCTATTGGTCATATAATATATTGATGAACTTACCCCATTGAGTCTAGACTTCAGTATTTACAGTATTTACTGTAAATGCATATACACTGTAGTTCTAAAAAGTGGCTCACATACTGTATGTATACATGTATATGATTCCAGGCGGTTTGTTAATGATGTGAAATTAACTGGTAAAAGCTAGATAAGAAAGCCGAAATTGTGATTCGAACCATTAATTAAAATCAAATAGTCATTTTAATTTTTATAAATACATGTAGGAAATTGGTACATTTTGATGACCAGTTAACAATGACAAATCCTAATTTTTCTAGTCATAATAAATGGAAAATTGTCAATAAAACCTGCTGTTATCTCCAAATATTTCCGATTATGGATTAATAATTTTGTAGTAATGAATAATTCATTTGTCTGAACGTACCATTAACATTCAAAGTCATATACAATGTACATGTAACGCAACATTTCATTTTTTGAAAAAGTAATGGTGCATGTACATGTACATGTACTATGGTTTTCGTGAGGTCGCACGCAATTCAGTTAATTGTTTATCTTTGGAGTCCAACCAATGATCAACATTTCTACACGTTTACGTCGAGCTGGCATAGGCACTATTTTACATATACGTCTTTGGCGTGAATTTAATGACCGTCCTTGGGAATTGTCCCCAAATGTTTGGCGCCATATTAACATTTATTGAAGTTTTACGATCTTGTCCCGCGCCCAAATCGAGGGGATTGGCTAACATTAAAATCATTTTTTAAGCCGAGATTTAGGATTAGATAAGTAAATAATTTTTTCTCCCTCTTAGAAGTCATTTTTCACATTATTATTCAACATTCTATTCTTCCTTCTTTTACAGGGGTTAACTGGTCGGCTGTCCTTTGCCATTGCAGCAGCTGTTTTAGGATCAGCTTTTCAACATGGATACAACACTGGAGTTGTCAATGCCCCACAATCGGTATTTTTAATTCATTTGTTTCATTTGTGATATCTTGGGATGATCAAAACTGATCGCCCAAAGATACTTGTGTGTGTATGCTCATTTGAACACTCATGCCGCGCCATCTAGCGTAAAGAAATGGTATCACCTCTTCATATGATGATAAATGCTGATACCATGCAATGATTAACGAATTGCAGCTATCTTAACATTTAAGAACATGTGCCAGCAAATATTAAGCTTGTTCGTTCCGTTTTGCTGTGTACTCTACATGTATAACCTTCAGTTTTTCGAAGACCGTTTTGATAATGCGGACACCCAACAACTTGTCTAAATAATTCATTGATGGCAATTTGTCATCGATCAATATTCATTGTGCTTAGGAATGTAATTTTGTTGGAAGCATGCAAAAACTGAAGTGCAGTCGACTCAACCTGTATGACAAGACTGGAAAACATTAAAATTGTTCATCATAGAGTAGACTTTTATATGATATTACATGTACTTTATTTCATTGAAGAAAAGACTTGACAGTTATATATGCATACGTGTAAAGGGTCATTTTGTGTGCCCATATTATTATACAATGTACAAATGTTGAACATACAATGTGTAAAGCAATTGTTGAAACACTTTTGAATACAATTAACAGCTAAATACGCTTCCTTTAATTAAATTTTGTCATCATCTAAATGCATGTCACAACTTCAGTTGATTCATATAATGACGATAATTTAATATCAAATACCTGGAAATGACATCACATTTTAGTTAGATGACACACGAAATAGAAAACCATTTTAAACAGTTCTTCCGTTTTAGGTAAAATAAAGTAGTTTACCACATTATATAGCAAAAGATTAATGACTGGAGACGGATGGCATGCCTACTCTGCGTGGGTTGATGGCGAAATTTTTGTCTTACATTTAAATACACCATTTCTATTGTATATAATGTGTATTCACTTATTATTCGAGACACACATCACTCTAGTTTATTTATCTAGTCTTGAATATAATAAATGACAACCTTCACATTTTCGTAATGTTAAAATATGGAGGCTGAAATTGGCTAACATATTATGAATTGAATTAAGTATATATTTGGTGGTATTATTTACACTTCCGATTGCATAGAAGTTGCAAATTGTTGAGAAATACAGAAATTGGCATTTGTTACGTAGAAAGGATTGAAATCTGGATTTAGATGACGTTACAAAGGTTTTGTAATAAAATTCGAATGTATAGTATATATTCACATATATACTATTTCGAGCCATGTCAGCAAACCCTTTAATACAAAATCGATGATGGTGGTGTATTCAAATATTTGTCAACTTGACAATGTCTTTGTTATTGCATGTCCTCTATACCACATTTGATTAAAACTACATTCGATTGGTAAATAGAAAATTTCCCCCTTTTCCTTGAAACTTAATATGCCTATACCAAACTTTGCTTCTACATTTAATAATTCTGGTATATAAATACTTAATTTACATGTATAGATTCAATCTTTTGAAAAATAACATGTCGATTCTCTTGACTTTGAAATGCTATCATCAGTAGTTCAAGGTAATTAGTAAATTGTCTACTCTTAATGATCTCTAGATAAAACTAAACTTAACTTCTTAGTTGATCTTCAATCAGACAAAATAAACATTTTTAGAAAATTATTAAACGACGTGCTGACAGATTGACTTCAACTTGAAAATTCATTTTTTTACATCTCAAGGATTTATGTAGAAATGCCAATACTGGACGCTTAGAAAGTGGATGACATTCTAAAATAAACCACGAGGACTCTGAAGACTATGATTAATTAATTTAATGTCCTTCATGCATTTAATCTTATAGATATACGCGCACAACTTGCACCAGTATATTGACAATTGGAAAATTCCTAATGTACTTCAACTGTACCCTTTGTTGGCAGTAGCTGACATGTTATTCCAATTCATATGTGCTCGTGATAAATGTAAAATGTTTATGAATTCATTGTCAATGTTTCTTCGCGTTTAGTTATGCTAAACTAACAGAAACTGTCGTGCTTGTTTACTTTAATCTATATATTAATTTTCAATTATGAGGTGCTATAGGAAACACGTGGCCAAAACATGGCAAAATGTACTCTTGTTGACAATTTTAATTTCTGATGACACTGATTTGTACTTGGCTCTGGCTGTAGCGACACATTAATACTCTACCTAACAAAGAGGCCTGCTTTTTAAATTTTTTATTTGCTTTAATAGTTTCGCAATTACCTAACACGTTGTGATAATTTATTTGGCAGGGGTCGTTCACTTACCACGTAACGGAAAAAAAGTTAGCTATGAGGTTTTTCAGATTAAACACAAATAGGAATTCAGATTAACCACAAATGAATTATATAGGGATACCATATTTTTTTAATATCATCAACCTTGATGATGATAATGCAGACATGATAGGTGTTCAAAAGGGCAAGATTTATCTTAATGAGCAAAAATGAAATTAATGGCATAATATGCTCTGTCATAGTCATTCATTGCTGATATTACTTTGTATTTTGCAGCTTATTGAAGCTTTTATCAATGCCACTAACATGGAACGGACAGGAGAGCCTATGCCTCAAAACACCATTACATTGGTGTGGTCCCTTGCAGTCTCCATCTATTGTGTGGGTGGAATGGTTGGGGGTCTGGTCACTGCATACGTTGCCAATAAATTTGGACGGTAACTATCTTATTTTGTAAAAAAAAATTATAATTGTATAGAAAATACATTAAGTATTGGAAGTCACGTTGCTGTCATTGGTTTTGCAGAAAAGGAGGACTTCTGCTTAACAATATTTTCGTCTTCATTGGGGCTGCACTGATGGCATTCTCCAAATTGGGTCGATCTTATGAAATGATTATTATCGGAAGGTTTTTTATTGGAATAAATTCGGGTGAGATAACGTGTTATTTTTCAATTCGACGAGATTCACTTTTTCCTAGAGTCGTCTGTAACATTAGGAATGCTTTAGGTTTGAATGCTGGACTTGTCCCCATGTACCTCAGTGAAATATCACCAGCTCATCTTCGTGGAGCTGTAGGCACAAGTTACCAGCTAGTAATCACCATTTCCATCTTGTTGGCTCAGGTTCTAGGTTTACCTCAGTGCTTAGGCACCGAAAGCTTTTGGCCATACTTGTTGGGTAAGATAAATTACAAAATAGCATGATGTAAAAACAAATTTCAAACATCTTACTCAAATTTCTTGTCATTTTTTTAGGATTGGCGGTGATACCAGCAATCTTTCAGCTGTGCACGCTTCCTGTTTGTAAAGAGTCTCCGAAATTTTTGCTGTTGAATCTTGGACAAGAAATTAAAGCACAAGAATGTAAGAATTGAGATTGGTTGAATTAATTTCAATACAGTCCATGTATAGGAAATGGATTCAATTTAATTAAATTGCAATATAGGGTGGCACAAATCTGGTTCTGTTACTTTGACTGGCTGAATTGCATTCAATGTAAAACAAATTCAGGTCCAGAGATCGGAAATAATTGAAAATATTCCGGAATTTTATTATGTGTGTTACAGGGGCATACATGGTATTGCCCCTGTAATGCGGCAATCCATAACAGCATGCAACTATGCATGGTTAGCCCACATATTGGATTTTCTACATCACTCATCTATATCATTTTCTATATCATAACAAATATATTATAATTAACAGCTTTGACTTGGTTCCGAGGTGGAATTGAAATCCACGATGAAATGGATGAAATGAGAAATGAGGCTGAGGCAATGAAATTGGTTCCCAAGGTAAGAATAGGCCTATATTGTTTAGTGAGGGATTTTTTACATGCATTTTCGTTAAAACTATTTTTTTCGTAGGTCACGATGAAAGAAATGGTACAAAATCCAACTCTTCGTATGCCACTTATCATCAGTATGGTTGTCATGCTTGCCCAGCAATTATCCGGCATCAATGCGGTATGTTTGATTTTTAGAGTAATAGTGTTTTATTTCCCATTTTTGGCTACTTCCGATCGACTTTCAGCCTCAATCTGTGCTAAAGTTGTTATTGAAGCACGAATTAATACAGACATGAATTGTTTTCAGACAATTTTTTTCTCAACGGAAATTTTCAAAAATGCTGGCCTGACGCAAGAAGTGGCTCTTTATGCCACTCTTGGTATGGGAACGATCAACGTGATTATGACAATTATTTCACTGGTACTAGTCGAGAAAGCCGGACGCAAGTCTCTCCTTTTAATTGGGCTCATCGGAGTGGACATCATCACAGTTTTGTTGACCGTTTGTCTTGCACTTAAGGTTAGTATAGACTATAGATATTGCTTTTTTTTTTGTTCTTTTAATGGATATTGTCGTACGATTCCTCAATCAAAGTGCAAATCCATAGTTGCTGACAATAGTGCAATTTTGTTAAAGTTTTGCATTTTAATTTTGTTAGGACTATGTGTCGTGGCTTTCTTACATAAGCATTGTGCTGGTCAACGCTTTTATCATATTCTTTGCAGCTGGTCCTGGTAAGATGAATTAGATATTGGATACGTTAGACACATAAATAATCAAAATGTAAATAATCAATAATATGTAACTTTGTTTTATTTCAGGCTCCATTCCTTGGTTTTTGGTAAGCGAGCTATTTGGACAAGGGCCTCGAGCATTGGCCGCAAGTATAGCTGTTACGGTCAATTGGGGCGCTAACTTTCTTGTAGGAGTGACCTTTTTACCCCTAACCGTAAGTCACAAATACGATTTCATATTTATTTGAAGTTATAGTGAGTAGAGTTATGCAGCATATTTCCAACCTTTCGGTATCATGTACACAAAATTGTAACATGGTTTTGCAAATGATCTACTGTTCATTTCCAGACCATCATGGGACCATTTGTGTTCTTGATCTTCACAACTTTCTTAACTGTCTTCATCATATTCATATTCTTCAAAGTACCAGAAACCAAAAATAAGACTCCCGATGAAATTCTGTCATTATTCAAACAGAAATCTTACCAGTAATTGGATCTTGTGAATGAAAAGCCTCCAGCGCAGCAGAAAAGTCCGCAATTTTAAGTTTGTGGTTAGACATTTTTATCTAAGTACAATCAAATATATTTTCAGTATTTCCTCCCAGTACAGATGTAAGTGCCACAAGAATTAGATCTTTTATATTAGAAGTTTTTAAAAGCGGTTTTAACGATTTATAGAAAATATTTTCTTAGACTCAATATATCAACTTGTATAATGTTCTGTTGTGCCATCGAATGACCAAATCAAGTCAAACTGACTGCCAACAAACTTTGCAGCTTAAATCTTATCAGATGATTGCATCAAACTATTTGTGCCATGGAGAAATACGAGTTTACTTTTTAAGTGTGCCAGATGGGGACTTCCAATATTTTCAAATATCACAAGATATAATTCGAGGATTTTGTGCATTTCATTTTGCTCCCTTTTGCCATATACTGCGTGCTTTATTTGCATATTCTGAAAATGATATTATACCTTTAATATAACCGTTTAACCTTTCTTTTTTGCAAATCAAAATTTGTAAAAATATGTTTGAATAATTCATAAGTGGTAAATTTAGCAAACACAATGTATTTTTTATCATTGATGTTTCCTTGAGTTTTAATAATATTAGCACACTTTTTTAATACCAATGTTGTACATATGATAGATGATAAATTTACTTTATTTTTTGCGTAGTTAGGATTTTTACACTTCTCCATCATATTTTCATTCGCTTCATAAATACATTATCAAAAATATGTAGATCTAGCGTATATTGCGCTGCAATTACATTGTTTATGGTTTTATGTGTGGATAACATTACAGTATTGCATAATGCAATGCCAATGTTAAATAATATAATCAATAAAAGATGATTGATTGGTTAACTAATGTTAGGAATCATGACTTTTTATTCCAAAGGTCCTGAGATTATAAAGCATGTAATAGAAAATTTGAAATACAAAACTTGAAACATTTATATACAAAATTCAAGCTAGAAAATCAGTGTCTAGTATTCCGTTGTATTATCAGAATCAGATAAAAGATCTACTGCTGCCGAAGTTGAAGCTCCTGCCTGATCCACCTTGCTCTTCTTCGCTTTTTTCTTGTTTTTTTCAGTCAAACGGTCCTGGCCAAGTTCATCGCTGAACTTTTGAATACATTCACCCTAGGAAATAATGTCGTCACTGTGAAAACTGAACATTGGTAATTCAATGCATTTCTTATACATGTAGCTATAAGCTGATGTAATTACATGTATTACCAATTGGGTATTTCGCCTCACCAAAAGCTTCACATCTTCTTCGGTTATTGTCGTCCTTTTAGCATGTCTAAAAAAAGTTGTTTTAGCAATTTGACAAGACGCAAAAATACACCCGAATTGAGGGTTTTTACTTTGCAAACTGTTCCAGATCACTAGCAAATAACTGGCTCTGATGATAGGTTAATTCTGAAATAGCAGCAATTGTTGGCTTTGAAAATTTGACACCATTCTTGACTCCTACTTCTTCACAAATCTGACCTACAGTATAATGCAAAGCTGCCTTCAATCTCTAGAGAAATAAACTATTTATATTAGTTTTGTCATGCATGCACGTGTGCATGCATATGGTGGGATGCATGTACAGTGTATACAATCACAGAACTCATTGAAATTCTGGCATCAGCACAACTATAATCAGAACAGCATGCAACAGTTTAATACTTTTAATACTTCGACAATAAATTCACCTGGATATGATTTCTATTTTCAACTTCTTCTTCGTCTGATAAGTCAATCGTTGGAATGTTAGCAGATGCCATGCTAAATTATGTACACGACACGTTGAGTTGCAAACGTTAATCACGAGATGACGCCACAGAACGGCCAGTGAAGCATATGAAAGAAAAACACAATAGGGCACCTGCGAATGATTGGTCAAAAAAGGATTTAATCCTTTTGGTACTTGGAATCGTTAAAATAGAGCATTTTCAATCGATGTATATTTCGCTTTTTATTTGAATATAAGCAGAAAATCAAATCGAATATGAAAATTATAATTACAGGAAATGCGCAATAACATACCTTCTTCAGTTTACCTTAATTGGCAATGGATGGCGCCATGGTGTGCGAAAGAAAATCGTTTCGTGCAAGTTTGTTAAATGGGAGCTCAGTACGTAGGCCTAGTCACACAGTATATGGGTGCTAGTCAGTACCATGCAATTGGTACCATGCTATTTTAGTTATTTAGTTGGCATTATGGGTAATAGTAACATTGCACTTTTGCTATTGTAAGCTTCGCGCCAAGCAATTTCGCAGTTTGTAGTCTTGTTTTTTTACTTTTAACTGCGATTTTGCCTCTACTAGGCACGGTATCTGTATTCCAACATTTCGTCAGATTACATGCTTCGACAAATACGTTGATTTCATCTTATCAGAAAGGTCGGCACATTCCATTATAAACCCATAGGAATTCCGACCCTACTTCACCTTCTCAAAGATCGCGATTTTGCAATGTCTTCCAAATTATTCTACATCAGCAAACATTTTGCCATGCTTCTAGAAGTCTAGATTAATTCTAGAGCAAACGTTGAAGAGAAATTCAAGTACGCATTCTCGCTATTTTAATTATTTGCGACTTTATAGGTATTGGTAACGCATGCACGTGTGTAGTTTTTAATCATCCACTGATTCACAGTTTCGCACACGGACGTTTCCCCACACTTAACTGAACCTGGACCTAATCCATCCTTACTTAACATGTCCTTTAATAATCCATCCTTATCAAGCATAACAAAATCCATCCTAGCCTTATAAACATCAATCTGGGTGGGAAAATGTGTGAATTAAGTACGCATTCAATGCCCAAGTGAGAAAATCTCTGGTCACCACTACAGGGCCGTATACCTATATTATTTTCTTCTGACGAATGGTGTCATGTACCTGCCTATATAGCTGCTTTATTAGAATATTCCGTATGGTTCAACATTTTGGATCTAGCAAATATGCTTGTCAAGACATATTTTTTTTCTACAAGGTGCTGTTCGTTGTCTTTCAGAAATCGTTTAACAAATGACCATGGCCGGTCACGTCATTAACCGATCGGTTTCTTTCATGATGGACGTTGCCGAGCGAGCAAACGGACGCGGAGACGGTCGAGCAATCCGAGCAAACGATACGAGTTCATCCCCTCTCAAGATCTTCGTCCTCGCCAAGAAAAGAATCAACGACATTTTTGGACAGATCGAGGCGTACGTCAACGAAAGTGCCCATTTTTTAAGCAGTTAAGTCGCTTAAAATAGCATAATGAAAAGTTATCGATTAACCAAATTTCTCGTAATTTTGGTAAAATCCTGAAAACCCATTTCCAGTGGTCTAATGAAAAGTGCGTTGGACATTAATTGTCTTTCCAAATGAAACACCTGCAAATTATTACTTCATAGATGTGCCATCCGAAACAAATGTGGTTAGTCAAGAAAACATCAAGGAAGTTACTGGGTTCAAAGTAAGGGTTTTTGGAATCAGCGAAGTCCTTGCTCGTGATCATATGAAAGTGGCATTTTTTGGAAGGTGAGTGATAATAAACAAAAAAATGTATGTAGGATTGATGAGTGACCCTACAATTTATGTTTTATTGATTTTTTAGAACTAGCAATGGAAAAAGCACTGTGATCAATTCGATGCTTCAAGAAAAAATTCTGCCCAGTGGCATTGGGCACACGACGAATTGCTTTTTGCAAGTCGAGGGCTCCGAAACAGACGAATCCTATTTAATGACTGATGATTCAAGCGAGAAAAAGAATGTCCAGGTAAGCCATGATAGCGAGTCACCTTCCTTTGAAAGAATGTTTCTATTTTTAATATGTATATTGTTTTTAGTCGGTTGGCCAACTGGCTCATGCCCTTTGTGAAGAGAAATTAGGAGAAAGTGCCCTTGTTCGAATTTTCTGGCCAAAGGATAAATGTCCTTTGCTTCGTGATGATGTTGTTCTCGTCGACAGGTAAACAGAAAAATAAAATTTGACTAAATTTTTAGTTATTTAAACATTGCATTCTTTCTTCAATTGCCAATGAATATTTGAAATGTTATTACAGTCCTGGCATTGATGTTTCTCCAAATTTGGATGAATGGATCGACAAACATTGCTTAGATGCAGATGTTTTTGTTTTGGTAGCTAATGCGGAATCTACTTTGATGGTCACGGTGAGTAAAATTCGTCTTAACATATTAAAACGATTAAAATATTGATATTCTAGCTAAGCAAATTTTTTTGTTCACTTTGCTACAGGAAAAGAATTTTTTCCATAAAGTTAGCGAACGACTAAGCAAGCCCAACATCTTCGTGTTGAATAATCGCTGGGATGCCTCTGCCTCTGAACCAGAATTTTTAGAGCAGGTGAGATTTGAAAACATGGTGAAATGCATATGTTAATAAGCTGGTAGCTAAGGAAATTTCTGTTTGTTTTTGCAACAACCAGGATACTTACAACAAAGTAAGTACATCCAACAGTGTACTTGTAAAAAATTATGCACACAGCTTGTCACAGCAATTAATTTGCGCATTCTCACCCTTGCACGCCTAATTTTCCTAATGCTGTATTAAGCTTATTAATTGAGCAATAAGGGCATTGTGATTGCGCCACATTGGAAATAATATTTACATTTTCATGTATGTGATAAATTTGTTTTTCAGGTAAGGAAGCAACATTTGGATCGCAATATTAGCTTTTTGGTCGATGAGCTCAATGTTGTAACAAGACAGCAGGCGGAAGACAGGGTGTTTTTTGTCTCAGCCAAAGAAGTGTTACAATCTAGATTGCAGGCACAGAAAAAGATCCCTCCGCAAAGTTGGTGTAAATTTCATAATTTTTCTGTGGCGTAAGAGTACAAACTTTGAATTTAACTTTGCTTTTTGCTCGCATATAGAAATTCCGATGGCGGAAGGTTTTCAAAGTCGGTATTTTGAGTTTCAAGAATTTGAAAGGAAATTTGAGGTAAACGAACGTGCGGCTTGAGATATTCCATTTGATATTTTATTATCGAAATATTTAATTAGCGATTTGATTTCAAAAAATTATTTTCAGGAATGCATCTCAAAATCTGCGGTGAAGACTAAATTTGAACAACATACTCAAAAAGGCAAAGCGATTTCCAGCGATTTGAGGATAATCATGGACAGAATTTATGACAAAGCTCATAGATTGAAGTCAGTTGCATTTTATTTCTCCGACTGGATCATTTTTTTAGAGATGCTTCAATCGCCTATTCTCTCTTATAGAATGGAGCGGATTGCTCTTAGGAATGAGCATTTTGATCGCTTGGATTTTACCGAAAAACAACTGCAGCTTTTAACCATGGAAATGAAGGAGAAAATTACCCAGATGGTGGAAGAAGTGGAGCAACGAGTATGTTATCTTATTTCAAATATAGTTTGAATTTATTTTCTAGTTTATAATCCTCATTGTGGTCATTTTATTTACAATGTTCAGGTGAGCACTGCATTAAGCGAGGAAATTCGCCGTTTATCGGTGCTTGTGGATGAATTCAACGCGAATTTTCACCCGGACGAGTTAGTGCTTAATGTTTACAAAAAGGTAATTAATGCAATTTTAATCAGTTATAAAGTCAACATCCTTAAATTAAGTTTTACGGTATATAGAGTATTTTTTGTTGAATTTGCAATCGCAATAACGGATAGGGATGAAATGTTGAGGTTTTCAAAATTGCGGGTTCAATTTTAAAAGTAGCAAATGTGCTGCAAGTTTAATTTGATCAAATCATATTTGAAGCGGAAACTTTTATTTCATTATCGCTCACTGTGAAGGTGATAAAGAATTTCTTCACGGTGAGTAATGCATGCAGGCTAAAAAGCAAGTTATTTTTTTTATTTTGGATTTTGCTAACATTGTTGGAAAATTGTTGTGGAGCTATAAATTAATCATTCATTTTGTGATAAGCTGTAATAAAGCTTGGCGATTATTATGGTTCAGATATATCTAGTCCAAAATCAAATGGTTTCAAACTTTATATTTCAGGAGTTGCATTCGCATGTTGAAGAAGGCTTGGGCAGTAATCTACGATCTCGGTTGTCAACTGCGCTAGCTTTGTCTATGGAATCCACTCAGAAGGAAATGACTGGTGGGTATATGTTACATTTATTCTATTCAATATTTTGCGCCATGGTTTAATGAAACACTAAATCCATTGAAATTACGCTAATATTTGTGCAGAAAGAATGGCCAGACTACTCCCTTCTGAACGGCAGCAGCAAGTTTTGAACGTGCTTCCGCGTAGGGACTTTGAAGTTTTCTACCGTTTGAACTGTGATAACCTATGCGCAGATTTTAGGGAAGATGTTCAATTTCGCTTCTCTCTTGGACTTGTTGCAATCATGAATCGTTTCTTGGGACGTCATCAGCATGCATTGCCTTATTCTTCCTCACAAGTTGAAGGAGTAAGTTTTAATTCTATACAGCAACATGCCAGTATTTTTTTTTTAAATATTAAATAACTGTATTTTATTTTCAAGATTCCACGCTCTTTACCCATGACTCCTGTGACACCAGCGACGGATAAAGCGCTTTTTCCGTCGACCGAGGAGTTTTCTTTGCTCTCTAAATTTGCCGTTGCATCGGTCTCGTCCCAAGGAGCTGTCGGCATTGTTCTTTTAGGAGGAGTGGTAAGGGTGCCACGTTTGGATTTTGTAAACATTACCAAACAACACGAGTTAGTTTCAATATTTCATTTATAATTCTTATTTAATAGATGGTACGAGCTATTGGTTGGAAAGTGATTATTTTAAGCGGAAGCATTTATGGCCTCTTATACTTGTACGAACGCCTCACTTGGACGAATCGAGCTAAGGAGAGAGCGTTTAAACAACAGTATGTGGAGCATGCTACTAGGAAACTGAGACTAATTGTAGATTTGACGAGTGCCAACTGCAGCCATCAAGTCCAGCAGTCCGTATTTGTTATTATCTCGTAATATTGTTTTTAATAGATGAGCGATTTTGTTCACGATATTTTTCTCCCTTCCCCATTCAGGGAATTGTCAAGCACATTTGCACGTCTTTGTCATTTAGTTGATGAAGCAAAAGGTGAAATGGAAACCGACATTCAGAAGTTGGAGAGGGAAATTGGGCAGCTCGAAGATGCTGCAAATTCATCCAAAATACTTAGGCATGCAAATAAATTTGTGTTTGTTTTAATCATCTGCGAGCAGTGCCAGGATAGTAGTTTATTTGCTTACATATCTTTTGTCTAATTTTAGAAATAAAGCTGGATACCTCATTAGCGAGCTGGAGACGTTTATTCATCAGTATCTACAACACGATGAGTAATTAAGTTTTTTTTGTTATATCTATATTAGTTCAACTGGTGAATCAAGCCTAGTCTTTTTAATGTCTAATCGAGTTGTTACTGTCGCCAGGCATCTGTAAATTAGATTATTATAGCTGCTGTGAGATGTAGTAACTTTTGACTAGAATTATATCCGATTTTCAGCTGAAAAAATATGGATAATATTGTGAATTAAACGAATATGGCATATGAATTATCGTCAGTTGTGGTACACATTTTATAGGGCAGTGGTTGCTCTAGGAAATGAGGTTTTGAACTTTTTAGTTAAAATGGATTTGTTGAAGTAATGACTCCGAAAGGTGCCGACCCCATGTTAGAGGATAGGTCGAATTGCAGGTAAAACTCATGCATGGAATATACCGAGGGGTCACTCAGTTGGGGATGATCTTGCATGTTCCTTGCCCTGATCCCAATTGATCCAGGCTAATCCACTTGTTCCGCTGTAATCCATCCTGATCCAACCATTATCCCTATGATCCAATGTGATCTTCTGCTCGTCAAGGTTTTTCCAACCGAACGGTATCTTATTTCAATAGAATTTTTCCACATGCGATTATTTTTTTAAAAAAACTACCAAATTTCTATAGCCTAATATAATCTTGTTTTAAGTCCGAACATGTTTGATCGCGTTCGAACGTGTTTAGCCCGCTTTTCAATTTTAAAAACGTATAAATTTAAAAAAAAAACATGTTCAAACATGTACGAACGCGTCCGAACATGTTTGATCGTGTTCGATCACGTTTGAGCATCTTGTGTATTGAAAACCGGTGTTGCAGAAAGTATTTAATTATTAAATTCATGATCTATTTGGCACATGTTATGGTACATGTTTAGTTGTTTAGCTTGCTTGTGTCAAGTTCTCATTTAAGTGTTTTTCTTTGTGCACATGCCATTTTGCACATGTTGAGGCATGTGCATATTTGAATTTAAATGTTTTATGAATTCCTTGTGAAAAATTCAGTTGTGTTGGATACATTCAAAGAAAAGGAGGCAAATTTGAACCGAGTTAAGTGAATTCTTATATTTGAACAGATTTGAGCTGAGTTTTTGAATTAAGAGTAGTTCTGAGTAGAATTGAGTTGAGTTAGTTGACAGCTATTAATTCAATTCAATTCAATTCTTTATCCTGCAGTCAGCATTTATCATGCCATGTGGCAGGGGGCAATGTGCCAGATATTAAAGAGAAGAGTATACGGTCGTGGCCGAATTTTCGGGGAACTACCCCGGCATCTGCCTATATATGTGCCTATATGGGCGATTACGGTAGGTTGTGGGAAACCACGAAAAACCACAACCAGGATAGCCGACCGGGGTTTGAACCTGGGTCTCCCGAATTCAAGGATCTAAGCTTTCCAACTGAGACAACGTTGTCAACAACCGGTATAAACACGGATGATAGCGTTCAATCATTTTTAAACGCGTTTAAATGCATTCATTCACATGTTCAAACGAGGTCGATCATGATCAAAAGCGTTTGAACGTGTTTATAAAATATCTTAAATTTATAATTTTCAAAAAACTTGTAGAAACGTTCAATTTCGTTCGTTCAATCAAATTCATTATGGTAAAAATCGATTTTATATCTACTGAACTTAAGAGAAAAAGTTTCCAGTTACCTGAATTGTTCTTCTATAATTTCCCTGTTGATAATTTGAAACATGGCTTAAATCTCTGACAGTTGGAAAATTTATTTCTCTCAATACCCCAATAAAATCTGCTGATTACAATTTTGCGCTGCTGCATCGACCCAGCTCTCACGCAGTGGGTGAAACGCTTGGGTTCAACGCAGTGCGCTCGTTAGGATGTTCTACGAGGATGTTCTGCGCATTTTTTTTGATGTTTTGCGCCCTACGCAGTGCAAAAAAAGTAAGTTTTACATGCAGAACATGCATGCATGGGCTGTCCGAATTCCTTGGTGAAAGTGAAAAGTGCGTTGAATTCCCTAAAATTTTTTGGAGGGGTTTATATTATTATTATCAGTTGACGTACTGCACTGCACAATTTTGCTTTCGGTCCCCGTGCATTGTGTGCAAAAGTCACAAAAACATGCATTACTTTCTGTCCATCGAATATATAGACCGGTTTCGTATAAATTTGCTTCCTTGTGTGATGGAAAAGGGAAAGGGGATTCGTGATAAGTTCCTATAACGAGGTCATGGCCTTTACTGCAGGTGGCAATTTTTTTGAAAATCCCCCTAAACTTTCATTTTGGTCTACCAACTCCATAAGTATATCGCACACATGCACGAGTAGTATATCTCGTCCCGATTTAAAATTGGAAGCACTGTCAGACACTTAAAAGTATGTATGTTAAGAGACAAATTACGTGAATAACTTCAAATGTTACTTTGGATAACATTTTTATGGAAATTGGTTTGACTTTGCCTATTTCTGAAATGGTCTGAAAGGGAACCCCAAAAGAGGGAGGTTCCGTAACTACGTGAGAAACATTGATATTGATCATAACAGGTTATGTATTAAAGTTATTTTAGGTTTCGTATATTTTTGGGAAGAACCTTTTGTTAAATTCGCCCAAGACCAATGGCATCCGTAACAGGTGGATGTATTGATATTTGGTTTTGTTGAAGTTCTTGTCCAACTTTACAATAACGCACGTTCCTCTTTCTGAGCGACGTTGACATGCATTGAACATAAAAAGAGCAATTCTGTGAAAAATCGGTAAAAGTAAAAGTGTTGAAATGCGTATCGAATAAGGGTAGAAGTTTCCCCCGAAAACAAAATTCCTCCAAGATTTTTCCTTCCTGTTTGTACAGTGTGTCATCGTTCACATCAATTTGATCGACCCTGAAACGTTCCTCTGTTTGCCACCTGTGAAAACGACTGCTGGCCAATATGCCGCATGACCACATCCAATATGAGAATATGAAGAACTAATTTTTAGTTGGAAATAACCGTGAAATTCGGAAATGGGTTTTCCTATAGGTGCCAAAAATCACCAGAGGGCTAATTGCAGAACCGATATGCCAATTTAAAAAAAGTGCCTATATACCTTTTCAAAACTTGTTATTTGCTGACAGCTTGATAAAGGTTTTCCAACACGAATCTCGCTCACCTGTCACCAAAATCCACGTTTATCAGGTGTTTGCTATTTTGAGTCTGGTTTCAGGATGCTTTTTAATTTAAATCATGTCCGAAATACAAAATTACAGGTATTCTAGGTTTTGCCTTGTCTATTAGAAATCCTGATTTAATAGGTGATTTTAAAGAGAAACGTGGATTGAAACATGTTATTAGCCCCCTGATTATCACCTTGCTACTTGATATGCTGGCCAAACCCTTGAAATTTCAAATAGCATTATAATCGAAGAATACAAGTTTTGAAAAACAAGGAATTTATTCAATTTGCTTTACATTTTTTTAACGAATTAATTCACGATAAAATTACATGTTGTTTCGGACAGAAAATCTACCAATTTAACACAATCATGCAACTTTTTTATTATAAATGATTTAGCATTCTATATAAATAACTTTTCATGCATGTGCGGGTATAATATGACCAAAGATTTTTGCTGTCTATAGATACGAGCCTATCTAAACACTTCTTAACTTTAATGCCAATTAAGATGGTTGCATACCAAAATAAACCTTTTTTTCTAAATTATTTTTTTTTGTTTAATTTTGGAAACTTATAGGAATTTGTATGGAATGTACGAGGACCTAGCATAAATATTCTATTATTAGTTTAAATTTTTTTGTTTATGTATATGTATATTTAATGAAATGGAATACATATTCTCACAATGGAATACATAAACAAAAAATTTAAACAAATAATAGAATATTTAATCTAGGTCCTCGTACATTCCATTTGTCCAAACTTAAATTAAAAAATAATTTAGAAAAAAAGGCTTATAGAATGTTCTAGTTTGCACTTTAATGGGACGTAATTTTAATAACTATTTAAACAGGTTGGTGAACCTGGCCTTCAGATAAATACATGTATATAAAAACTCTCAGGTATTAAAAGCAGATACACCTTTTTGAAAACATTTCATCAAATTTTATTAAATTAAATATAATGCGTGTTTACGATTATTACACAAGTGCAACACAATGCATATTTCAGTGAGTTGTGGAAAAGTTTGGGTATAGGAACTGTTCATTGAAATTAGGTGAGATTCCGGATCTGATGTCGCTCACCAGGGCCTCCAAACCGAAAGTTCGACCTCCGGTGGTCTTAGCCCCATCTGGGGCACGCCGATCTCTACTTTGACATGCATGGCATTGTGCAAAGGACTGTTTCTCGAATGTTGCAACCTCTCATCTTTTAATCCAGAAAAAGTTTGTTTCGTAACGCACCGATTTCCATACACGTGACCTGATCTGTCTTGATATTGTTCGGGTGAATCCCTGATACCATCCGAGTCATTGTCTTCAGCGGACTGTTGGCCACCAACAGGGATTATTTTGTCCCCCTCGGTGGTCCTGCTGCTACAACCATTGTTGGAGAAATGCAAATGGCTCAGTCTTGTTTTCAGATGAGTGGTCAATTCGTTGTGGGCTTTGCCTTCCAAATGAAATTGTTTTTCGGTTAAATAGCGATTCACTTCATTGACACATTCATGAAATCCTGCACGAAATTTGTCCACGGGATCTTCCTTGCTTTGACTTTGGCTGGTGGTAGAGAGGCCACCGTTCTTGGCCTTGTGGTGTAAGTAATGAAGATGACGGACTGTTAACTCCAAAATATCGGCCTTTTCCAGTTTTGAACGCCGGCAATTCTGTTTGGAATGAAAAATATTGATTTAGACAATGGTCATCCTCTCAAAAATAATTTAATGTTCTACATTTTTACATTGTTTTATAAAGTTTTGGTTTCACCTTACACTTTTTAGTTTTTAACACTAAAAAGCATGCATAACTTCATAAAGTATACATGTATTATTGTATAAATAGGCCTCTTGCTGAAATTCTACCATGCTCAGAATGTTGGAATAATTTTGCATTACTTTATCTCAGCAGATATACAAATAATGACATTAAATCAACATTAAATCAACATTAAAACATTAATTGAAATGATTTTTTTCTTATATATAAAGTTTTTGTCAAGATTTTATGAATGGCCAAATTTTAAGGTAGACCACCTTGCGTACTTTTTTTGGGAGACAATTTATGCTAATTATGAAAAACAGTAATGTTTGTAATATATACTCACGTTAATTTCGTATTTTGAAGAGCACGTGACAAGATCTTTTAATTCGGATAAACTTTGGTTGATCCTCGCTCTCCTTCGTTTCTCCATCATTGGTTTAGAGGCCTGAAAAAATATTAAATCTGTTAAATTCCCATTCAAAACTTTTTCATAAATTTCGCACTATTATTTGATGGAAAAATATTATGAGAGATTTGATCATGATCTTAAGTGATGTCCAAATCAAACAGTATTTTTCCAGCAATTAATTAAATTACTGTCTACCTACTTTTCGGTTTGGTTTCATGGTGGTTGGCATTTTAACTATTTTCTCGTTCATGGGGACCACTTTGTAAACGAGATAATAACAAGGTATATTTGGTGCAAGAAGTCTAATCCTCGTAGGCGTTCAAAGAATACACCATATTGTAGCAGTTATGGATTTTGTAATTGGTTGTCACACCTGCACGCGCTAGCCACGTGCTCCTCCTATGTCCCTTGGCTGCTGAGTGGCGAAACTAGCGTTCGTCTTAAGCAAGATCTTTGATCTGAATGACAGACCAAGAAGGAGGCACGATGCCTGAGATGTGCCACCTGCGATGAGGACCTCACTCCAATCGCGTGGCTGCTTTTTCACTTTCTTTCTTGTGCCCCCGGACGCCATTGGACCCGAGCGAGGAATTGTTCATGTGCCCTCATCTGACCCCCCCCCTTGCCTCCCCCTCCAGGCTCAGGACTTACCTGTCGGCGTCCATTACGCCAAATTGCCAAGGTCCTTTTAGCTTCTGGACTCACTACTGCACGTGCACACCAATTTCTTATAACGCGTGTGGGTGATCGAGGGGCATTTTTTTAAATACATGCACAATATACTGCTGTGTGATGTGTAACTGCATGACATTTGTGTTTCCTATACAATGCTAAAACTTGTAAGATAAAATAGGGGTTTAACAGATCTGGAAAACCTGGAGTTGGAAAACATATATTTTATGTTTTCATTTTATATGCATGTATATATTTGTCACAAAAGTCAAGATATTGCAAACTCAGCCAGCTCTGCAGCTATAGAGATGGGAATTCCCCTTTTGACTCATTTAACCTCATTTTATGTAAATAAAATGGTTTGGTTAACACGTTTTTTAATCAAAACAGAATTTGATTTCGACTTGTATAACAATATAATGACCCAAATGTTTTGCAACCTCCTAATTAAAAACTACTTTTAATTACATATTAATGATTTAATATAAAAGTTATAAAAAGTTATATAAACTTTTTATATAGTTTGTATGATACCAGGATGATGCTAAAGTGGTCATTTGTAAATGAGCAGCAAGAGAAGTTGTTATAGGATGGTCAGGGAAAATTGTTGTACAAACTGGTAGTTGAAAATTTATTTTCTATGGGAATCCTGATCTATTCGAATTTTGAATGCATTATGGTAACCTAAATCTTCATTTTTGTCCTTCATTATCTGTATGCATGAGTATATATGTTATTGAGCCTAATAATTCGATTTAGCAAATAATTTAGAGCGATTTATTGCACCAACGTACAGGTTATCTATCCATTCACAAACAACCGAACTTATTGAAGTAAGATTAAGATTAATATTTCGTTATATGCTGCGGATAAATGGTCGCAATTTTTAAGCGAAAAAAAAAATGAAATCTGGGTTTAGCCCTGACCTTCAATTTTACATGTACCCCTCGATAATAGGCTTCGGTCTAACTAGATTTTCTGCTTAGAACTTTATTTTTCAATCAATCCGTGCAGGATTCAATCTATAACCCACCACGTGGACAATGGTCCTCTATTCCACTAACCTTTCGCGTTATTATTCAATGCAACTATTGATATTCGCTCAACTAAATTTCGAGAATAGAAAAGGGAACACAGAAATTGCTTTGTGTTGTAGAGGTGCGTACACGCATGCATGTGGGCTAAGGTTTTTAAACCTCAAAAAAAGGTTGCCCGTATTGAGATTTTTGGGTGATGGCAGCCAGAACCATCCATGCATGATCTAAGCTTGTTTATTGAATACCCCCATGCGAAAAAAAAGCAGTGTAAGTCTGGAATCCTGTGCTGAAATTTTCAGATTTTGGCCAGTAAATGTTCTCTTTAAGGACTTTTGTACGGGGCATTGCATTTTCATTGGTGATTATCCAAACCAGATCGACTTAAAATTCAGCCACAAAGCGAGCAGTCGACCGAAAAAGTCTGCTTTTGGGACGTCCCATGGACGGAATCAGCATCTTTCTGCGATTTCACCCCTGTCTGAATCCAAATAACACATCAGAGGATGTTGAAACGCGATCTGAAAACTGACCAGTGACCAGTGGTCGAAGGTGACGTTTTCGGGGTCCCTATATTCCTCCCTGCCCCAGACTGACAGATTAGGGCACCATGAAGCCAAACAAAGTTGGCTCATGGCGAAACGCTCACCTGTGTCCTAACCATGCATGGTCAGTTCGAGTTACTAAGTATAGACCGTGTTGACAGTGTACCTATATAGCATATTGAGCATATGGCACGGGGGCAAGGGGTGTGCGGTCAAGGAAAATTCAAGAAACGCTTGACCGTTCCTCAAAAAGCAGTCATAAAAGTTAAGTTTATCAAATTATTATTTGCCCGAAAAATATATACTCTCGAAATGTTTGAAGTCACCGAGAAACAGCACTCGGTGTGTTTAAGGCGGACACTGAAGAGCTAGGGGCTGAAGAGGGTTCGAGGCGTCCAGAAGGGGCCTCTCATCAACTTATGCGTTGCATGAATAACATGCATAACAACTCGCTTTTATATAAAGTCCTTGGAAAGTCCTTATAGAGAAGAGTCCTTGACGCTTTTCACAACTCAATGAAGATGGCTAATCCGTTTTAATAATTATTTTGATTTATCACCACACTTGTCCATTCTTTGACTGCTGGTCAGCATTTGGATTGAACGTGGGTCATTGAAGCAGGGCTTTACAAATTCTCGTCATAGTTGTTTTTTATACATTTTAAATGGACCATGTATGAGTTTCGTGTATGGGCTTCTTCTACCTTCAGATATCTTAGAAAATACTCTTGAAGGAATTTTTTATGTACATCATCGATGTCTTTCCAATTGATACATGTACTGCACTTGAATCAGGTTTTAGTACATGTTATGTACTTGATTTCCATTATTCTCAGATTATGTTATATCAAACTTTAGTCTCATTTGTTTAGTTTAATTGTAACTTTTATTAATAAATTAAGTCTATATTCTTGGTTGTATGTGTATTATATTGATCTAAAATAGTCGAGTGCAAACTTAATTGCAAATGGATTTTTTTGTGAGCAAATGTTAAGACATTTTGAAAATATAGCTACTGATTTTTAAGTAGAAATTCTGTTGGACAATAAATTTTATTGAGCGTTCGGGGGGAGAGGCATTTTACATTCAATTGAAATGGCAGGTTGGAAGTAAGTGATTTTTTTTAGAAATGCCATTATTAACTGATAGATCAAGTTTCTTGAAATGTTATTATAGGTATAAATAAAAACACTCATAGCCTATATGTATTTTTATATGAGGTAATTGTTTCTTAGCAAGGCATCAAATACGTAGGGCACGTGTGACGTGTATAACTTGAAGACCTTTGATACGAAGTGGCAATGGTGCTTGATATATTGCCATTATAAGTGGCAATGATGTATGCATTCAATTTGGTATGCATAAAGTGTATCTAATACCGCGTTACAATATTGAACCACAGTTTAACAGCTAGAAAACTTGGCGCAACCGCATTTTCTATTGGGCCCTCCATGGCCAACAATATTTGATGGAAGGACCGTTCCTTTCCAGACGAAAATCAATTCCCAACAAATTGTATTCACGATTGAAAATCAGTGCTACATTGAATTGGAAGAGCGTGGCGAATTTGCCGTTGGATTTTGTACCACACCTCGAATCCCTCAAAGGGACCAGAACGAATTGCCCTCCCAAATGGATTCAAATGAAGGGCTTAAAGGGGCGTCGCCATTGCGGTACCTTCAAAGGGCAACAAAATGGCAGACCCCAGAGCGCATCTTACAAACAGGTTTCACATTTTAGTGGTTTTTAGCTGCCTTTTTTATCTGAATCTGAATGCCTGTGGGTTCTGTTGCTACTGCTTTACCAAATGGTCTACTCCACATGATTTTGTCAATGACAAACGGTATGGTCAAGTACTACAAGTGCCTTTCTTGGTTTTTGTGTGTGCTACTCTTGGAAATTACATTGTACACAAAAATTATCAAATAAATGCATGAATACCAAAAACATACGATCGGCTACATATAAGAAATTCATCAGAATAACATGCTCACATTTTAACCTTTCTGGTTCAAATTTGTTGAACTATTTACATGTAGGTCTATATGAATTTATTTGTGATGTGCTCAGTGCCTTTTTTAAATTCTGTAAAATTCTAAATTATCAAATTAGAAAAAACTGCAAAACTACACATGTACAGTTTTGTATTGTACTTAGACCAAGTTTTAATATCTCTCACATTTTTGGTAACCTGCATCAACTTTGAAGGAAAAATTTTCATTTTTAACAAAAGCATAATTGGTATTTTATCGTTGTTTGCGTTAAGAATTAGGGATTTCTGGGTGTCCCACCTGCTGCACGGACACCTGACATTTTAAGACTTCGATATACCTTTAGAGGTAGGACCATGAATTACGCATTAAATTCACTATAACACGAATTTTGAATTTTTTTCCCTGCTGCCATGGGTGAAATAGGTGTGAAACTCACAAAAAACTGTTGTTTGCTTACTTTAATTGTTCTCGATGCACACAAAACCTGCTTATGGATTTAGGTTAAACCTGGGTTAAATGCAGCCTATAGTTGACTGTCAGTTTAAATTCCAAATGGATCAATTTGTAAACCTGTACACAATTATACCTTATAGCTGCTAGGCTTATCTCGCTTCCTGGGCCAAGGATTAAAGATTATAGCCTGTGCCCATGGACCCCTCCCCGTGTATACCTTACGTCTTGTACCACATGTTTTTGATTCTTTTTTATGCGGTTTTTTTTACCCGCCCCATACCACCAAGGGGGTAAATTAGGTGGGTTTCGCCATTTTGTAAACTTCATTACAAAAAACTGCCAGAAAAAAAAGGTGGTGGGTCTTGTATGTGATATGTTAAAAAATATGTTGGGGTGAACCCTTAATTGTAAGCCCAATATGTTGACATTGAAATGGCCTTTCAATCATTACAGGGTAATTCAAAAAGTAATAAATATATGCCCCAAAGTGCTCATTTTTTAGAGTGATATGGAAAAAAAATTGTTTTATAAGTCGTTTTATAACTCAAAAAATCTGTACATGTCATTATGCACCTTTTTTTCCTAAAAAGTGAAGAAAGTCATTAAAATTAAGAGAAGCAGTCTTAAAATTCATTGAAAATTTTGTTTTAAAGACAACATCTACAATGTTTAATTCAAAAAATTGTAAAAGTTGGAATTCATTTCACTTCCCTGCAAGAACTCTTGTTGCACTTTCTGATTGGGCCTCTATCACCAGATCTAGAGGGATATTGTTGGTTATAAGCCAGGAGATAAGGATAGGGAAGGATTGCTTAAGATTACCCCACAGGTCCACACACCATGACCCTACGGGAGAAAAAAAAACCATGGTTATATATGCAAAAACTGCCTTGAGGATAATAGTGATGATCCCAGCTTGGAAGTCAGTCATGCATGCATTCCAGCCTAGACCAACAAGCTGTTAAAGCCTATTTATACACGTGCTAAATTTATGTAAATTTGGAATGTGATCGACGCTTGCAAGACAGACATTTCGTCCTTTATTTAAATCTTTTTTTGCTGTCACTGAAGGTGTCCATTTTTCTCCTCTGGTCTTTCGTCTTCTGCATGGACACCCGTGCAACCTTTGTCCCTATCCGGAACGAATTAGCTTTTCTGTGATTTCTCCTGCAAGTCGGTGTATAACAAGAGCGTGTGGCCTGCTTTAGTAATGGAGCAAATGTAGCTAGGGCATTTGGACACTGAATTTAAAACGTATGGGTTAACTTTTACAGTAGATGGGCAAACTCGTTTTGCTGAACTTCTCATGGAGCAATGGTCCGGGGTTTGCAGGTGTGTGAGAAAGGCAAATGTGGATGGCACTTCAGTAGCCCTCATATTGAAAGTAGCTTGAATTATAGTTGAAAGGTAGGGACCTGGGCCCCATTAGTCATTTTAGATGGACAGGTTAAATGCATGGTTAAATAAGAAAATGCATTCTAGGATTATCCACCTTGATCATTTTCATGGCCCATAAGGTATATTTCTGCGTATTTTTAGAAGCTTTTATAAAATCCAAGGTTTAAGGACATGCATACTGTAACATACTGTATCAATACTTATGAGAGAATGTTTTAAACCGCTAGTGTATTGAACTTACAATTGGCTTACGTGTATACAAATACGAAAGTTATTACATTTGATAATCTGAATTCTTTTCGTTATACACTAATATTGCTGATTTATTATGGTTCTGAAATTTGTTGGCCTCGTTAACTATATAGTAATCAATATTTTCTAAAATATATTGATTTATTAAATCATGTATATATACAATGTATATAAAACCTATAGCAACCGATGACATGTTAACATTATAACTTTTTATGGTATTATATGAAATTTGTGGATTTTATGAAGGGGTTGAAGTGCTTGTGAAACACTTCTTTATTTCAATTATACATGTATTAAAATTAATACGTTGTATATGTGTGTTGGATGTCCATCTGTCCCTATCGAAAAACACTACAATTTGATATGCTTGTGGACGTCGTTTATACATGTGCTCTTTATACGTTTAGATTAGCTCAGGTGTAGACCCCTATCTTAGAACCCCTGCTGTTAACCCTTCTCTTTGGTTTTTTACCTCTTTTTTATCAGACTGGTTTTGAATTCTACTCAATTTGATACTTTAGCCTCTGATAACCATTCAAGATTCCGCTCAAAATAGGTCTCGTGTTAGGACCTTTTTGAGGCCTGTCCTCTCAGATTTGGTTACCCGTTTATATATGGCAATTAAACAAGCCACAAGAGAAGTACATTAGATCCATAGAGGGACCTGAGAGCATACCTTTTGTTCAACTATCCAAATTTAGGGCTTGTCATCCAAAAGAGCAGCCAAAAAAGTGGTACATTGGCTAGCTTTTGTCATCGGATTATGAAGGAAAAGAGCGATAGGGGTTTCTTTAGCAATCTTTTAAACGTCCTATATAGGTCCTCTTCGGTTTAAAAAAGGGATACACGCACTCGCAGGGACCCTTCAAAAATGGTTATTATAGCACACACCAGACACGTGTTCAAAGAGGGAAGGCGGTAACAAGACAGTGATCCAGCCTTGGACTAGAAATGATGGGGGTTGAAAGAGTTTAACCCCATGTCCCATGATGTATCGCATTTCCGTATACTCATGAAAGAAGGTATACCTTTTATATAAAAAAGCTTCATCTTTTTGGGCCGACAGGAATTACAGTGATACTTTGGCAATTCCCCTACCTTGATATAATATACCTCTTTGAAATACACGTGACTGCCTCTCGAAATCTATTGCCTGAATTTGTCGGGCCAAATAAACTTGATTTTATAAGTTCAAATACTCCCCCGATTCAACCCTATTTAATCTGCCCTTTTTGCACTCTTGTTCCTTTAACAGTTTTGAAGGAGTTTTGGCAAGGGCTTTAACGCCTTATAAGCAACTACAATAGGAAGGATTGATAACTTTTTATAAAATATATATTTGTTAAATCATTTCTCACATTACTTATAATTAATATTTTATACAAGTTGATTGAAAAGACAATCTAACTATAATGTTCTGCTTTGAATTAATATTGAATTAATGCATTAACTTTGAAATTAATGTGTCGAGCTAAACTTTTCGTTTAATGATCAAAACAATATTAAATTTCAATTTAGCTCAGTATATTATACATGGATATAAATTAACAATTTCTGCCTAGACATCATTTTTTTTAATACAAACCTTGTATTATAAAAACACGACATTTTTTATTATGCTTGCAGCCTTACCTGTATGTTAAAAATGCATGCAGTCCAATTATTGTATATATATATTTGTTATTTGCATATGTATGCTATGCGCCATGTTAAGCAGCTTACTAAATTTAAGCCATCAACTCGTAAACATAAACATGACACCATAAAACCACAAACCTGTTTAGGTTTCATTACATCGAAGAGATTTATGAGGTGTAGGGAGAGAAGAGGCAAGTTTTTCACATGTATTTCATGTACTTCGATATTCAGTGTATTTGCAAAGAAGCTGGCATATACAGTAGATGTATAGTGAATATAATACAACAAATAAACAAGGATTAAAGACAAGGGTCGCGATATTGTCTGCCTAAAATAACAGCAAAAAATTGTTGACATGGTTAGACTTTCGTGGGACATATACAGTATATATAGGGCCAAGTACTTAAGACCTTCAAAATAAACTGAGACCTTGCAAATATGAAAGCTTGCCTTATAGTTTTCGATGCATCTTATACACAATCTACACGCATAATCAGGGTTAACTGAAGTTTTTGCAAAATTCTACAAGATCTTTTTGAAAGTTGACTGGAAACATACGAGCTATGCGTGGTTGCCTGCAACTAGGGATGTTGTCCATTTTTTTAATGACATACATGATTAGACTTCTAACCCGATAATCATACTTTATTTTGCGCAATATTTACTTCAGGCCAAGAGCAGGTTGCGTGCTAGTGTATAAGATGGCTTGAAAAGTTGCGTGTTTCGTAATAGATTTAAATTAATGGACGACGCCTCTAATGATTTTTGTTTCAGAAAAAGCATACAATCTATGACAGGTGTGAAGTTGACCCTGGTACAAACAAACCGACGATTAAAGTATATGTTTACGCGTGAAACTTCCAACTTAATTAAAGAGGCAATCCGTTCATATATCATGGATAAGTGTGGCAATTATTGAGACAAAAAAAATCCAATTGGCTCAGGTAGTTAGATCAACCAAACGTCGTGTTGTTTAAAGTAAATTAAAAACCGTCTCGGTGAAAATAACCAGTTTCATGACTTATCTTTTGAAGTTTTTAAAAAAAACAACAACGAGAAGTCGGATGTGAGAAACAAAATTGCGCTAATAAGACGGCCCGTAACCGTTCATTTTAATTTCATCGTAAACTTTATTGATTTACGAGAGCTAGATGCTTTTTTGTAGAAAAAAAAAGCCCCAAGGTGGCATAGATCCATTACCAAACTATAGCATGATAGTTGCTAACGAGATTAGCAAAAGGGGACTGCATGGGTGGGGATGAAAAAGCATGTTAGGAAAGTGCAGGATAACCATCTGGGATGGGAGGATTTGGTTCCCGAAACCATACCTACGCCCCTTAACTTCGAGGCCTTGGGCCTTTCGGTCCACTTTGGGTGGGACACAAAATGATTCCAGGGTTGAACATCTAGGTATAACCTGCTTCTGAAGCTTGTCTGTTAGGCCCAAGGGATGTGGCTCTTCCAGTGTGTTTTAAGGGTGGGATTCCGACGATGGCATCATCCATTAAGTCGGGAGTTCATATATGAAACATGGGCCTAAACACATGTTGCCGTCGCTTTGTAAATTGCCCCTGGTTTTGACACGTTCACTCCCGAGATTGGTGTAGGAAAGTGGTCCATATAGCAAGAACACTTCTCAAAATTTCACCTGGGACTGCAATAAATATATAGGACCTCAAAACAAAGCTGCGATTTTGACACGCGGGATACACATTGCATGTTTCTGATGGGCGGAATGATCATTTAGGGCTTTCGTGGTTACCATGCCCTCGATTCTAAGGGATTAGGTATTGCAATTACGATTGAATGTACATGTTATAGAAATATGTATACGATGTGTTGAACGTTAAGCAAGTTGAAAACAAAGGGAAATGCAGAGAAAAATACAATGATATATTAAAAAATATTATAATAACTTGAAACTTGCAAATGTTTTAATAACATAACATTGTCATGCATGCATATATAGATGGCACGAATCGTGGATCTCCAAATTAAATCTATAAGTTTAATTAATTGTGATTTTTAAATCAGACTATACAAGTGTATTTATGTATAATTTGTTTGATCCTAATTTGAATTGAAGCTAGCTGGTGATTTGCTAAACATTGTAAATTGACAACATGTGCATATTTTATTATAAGATTGTGCATAGGCATATTTTAAAACTATATACATGTAAGTACTTATAAAAATGTCAGGGATTCCTGTAGAAAATTTCATCTATTTGGGAACCATGTTTATAAATAATGGATAATGTATAAAAGCTCATAACAATGAACAAGATCTGTTATTCACTCCCTGCAGCTCATAATTTAATAATACTGCGTAATTTTATTTGTGCTAGACGCAGATTAACGTATACACATTCTGTTCACAATTTTATTATCAGTATATTAGAGGATATAGACAATTAACTCGTTCTAATATATCAGTATAAAATGCCGCATTATTATCGCAACCCCTTTTGGCTCGATAATTTCGTTTTCGTGAAAGGAGATTGAGGATCGTAAATCATGTTTTAATAAGACTAGGATTTATAACCAGAAAACTAGATCTGCTATAATTATCACGTAATTCGTTCGGTTCCACTTTTTTTTCCCTAAAATATATATTTTGTACGACCCCGAAGAAGTAATGATGGTTCCTTGTTTGGTTTATAAAGCTCGTTCCTATACATTAGCCGGGGCAAAGAAAACATGCTTTCATCGTGTTGCCCATAGGTGCTGAATAGCTATTAATATAATCGCCACTCTAGACTTAAGTCCGAAAATAAACACTCGTTGGCTTTTCTGAAGGAATGGAATGTTGACACCATCTGGTAATGCGGTTGAAGCGTACAGGTATAAGGGGAAACTGACGCGTGTGCTCACACCTCCTCCTTTACTTCGGACATTGCATTCCCACGCCAATTTACCACCTTGCGTTAGTCACACGATGGTCATTATTACATCCTGCTTGTCTGACTGGCTGCTGCATGGTTAACTCCAGTAATTCAAGGTTTCGAAACAGGCTTGCCTTTTGTAAACTTTTGGCCCTTTCTTCGCTAACCTGAGAAAAGACCAATTTTCTGGGACAAGTTGTTGTTTTTTTGTTGGTGCTGCAAAGTGTCCTTTTGTTATCCACAAGTATGTTGATTAGGACACACTGTTGCATGCAAGAGTATACTGTATATGTATTTGATCCATATACATAGGGTTTTATTAGCACCTTGACGTGATGTGCATTTGAAGGCAATGTCAGTGCAAGACCTAGTTTGCTAATCACAGGAATATACATGTACCTGAAAGTTTTTATATAAAAAAAACCTTTGGAACAAAGGACATTTTTTTATAAAAGACTTATTCTAAGCTCAATCCCTCATGGTCGTTCAGAATGAAATGGGATATTTCGAATGGTAAGTGAGGTCATGCCCCCATATTGTATTAAAATACGAGCATTTTCAAAGTTTTCGATTCTACAAAAGATCCGCCATATTGAATGTCTTTATTTATTTAGTTTTTTTTTCAAAAGTAAAAACAAAACTCGTAGGTTGAAGTTTATGCGAAAAGGTATATCCGCTTGGATTTGTTAAAAAAAATCACGGTCGATGACATACGAGTATACTCAGTGTGACGTTGAAGTTTTTGGTAAAAATGCTATGATGCATGAAAAACAGAGATACTGGTCCTACTTGGTATACCACAGGGGAGCAGGTGCGCCCATTGAGTTGACATGGAAAGTTGGAACAATTTTCGATAAGATCGTACACTGGCCGAGCTTTTCTTGCTCATTCTTTCTGCTTGGGGAAAGATTCATCTGAAAAATGAGAGAAAAAAAATGATATAACACACGCATGCAAACCCCACGTGGTCATGTATACTTTGAAAATTGAAAGGACAAGGGCAGGAGTAACCTGTTGAGTAAAAGTGTCCTATATGAAGTTTGACCGATTCGCTCAGTACATATGATTTGGATATAACACAACAATTGGATCATCTGTTACTCTACAGAGTATTAATTAACCAATATGTATATTTGAATAAACTTCTCTACATACAAATGAGCCATGCAGGAACCACTGCATGTCCTTGTTACTTTTTAGAAAATAACAATGAAAGAAGATGAAGAAGTGAGTTAATTCCATTGATTGTTTTGAAAATTTCCTGAAATGCATGCACTTAGTCTCATATATACTTGTGTGTGTATATATGCACTTTTATAGTCTCTTGCAAAAGCCTTTGAGTCTTGTATCTTTAATGTACTGTATATGGATTACATGCATATAAAATTCAGTAAATGCATGCATGGTCTAATTGGTTTGGTTTCGCGCTTGATTTGAGCTGTTTCATTTTGTACCATATCATTTACCTTTTTTGGTAAATTCAGGTGAATTACACTCAGGCATTCGCTGGCTGTAAAAATTTCAAAGTGCGCAATAGTGCTGAAGCTGATTTTATGGTCAGTTTAGATTGTAATCGTAATCCAGTCATATAGGCAGATGCCATTTTGTAGAAAAGCCTAGTAAAAAAAGAAGGCAGGGGAGCATTGCAGAAAGAAAGTGAAAGATACATATCATGAATATGTCATGGTGAACCCAACTTGGTATACATTTGCGTATACTTGTTACCGCAGCGAGAACAATTTTATCTGTTGGCCCCCTGACCCCTTGCTCCTGATGCTATTCCGATGAAGTTCTTTTGTTTACTTTCCATTGCTCTTCACCTTCACTGAAAATGAACATCCGAGGTCATGGACGTTATTGATAAATGGGGAAAGTGCCTCCGTGTAATTGTACAACTCTGCTGAATTTTGTTCAGAGGTTTTTGAACCGATTTAAATATGCATCGACCTCATATGGGCTGGACATGATCAGGAAGTACACCCACGAAGAGCAAGGAATTTTCATGCACTTTTAATATTTTAGCAATTGGACGACGAAATCTTGGTGCCTTTTAGACATTTCAAACTATGTATTTTCTCTGTGATTTAACTCTATATTTTCCTTTTTTTAAAGGTTAAAATACTTTTCATCTTTATTTGGTTCTTTATATTCAGATGAGGTACATTGGATGTATCGACAGCATCAATTGAGGAATGACATTTTTATGTTCAATGACATGAGACAATTTTTTAACTACATGTATCTATAGTAGCGATGTACTCCCACTTTTGAGACCATCGACCTATTTATAGAATATACAAGTATATCACAATAACTATATATGCATATATTTTGCCAAGTAGGCCTCTTATGCAATAATTCGATATTAAAACGATGAAGTTGGAAATTAACTGATTGCATATTTCGAAATATATTTGAGATAAATCCCCATCATATCCTCAAAATATATAACAAAGGTATATTGCCTAAGAAATTTACATCACATGCACATCATAAATTATTAAATCAAACTCCGAATTCCTTGCTTTTTACATAAATGTATAAGTCGCAGTGTTATAATTTCAAATGAAAATAAAAATTGACACTTGGATTTCAACCAAAGCTCAAACCTCAAAGAAAAGTTATGCATGGCCCTGATATCATATACCTTATACAGTATACATATACATGTATGCTGAAAATTATTGTAGAGCGAAAAATACACTATTCAATTCACAGGAAAATCATGTTGTGATTTCGATTTAGAAATTATTTCATTATATATAATGAGAAATTTATTACCCTATATAAATTTGAACATTTAGTTCTAAATTAGGAACCCGCACCTCAATTATTATTTATTGGTGCTGGTATGCATGTTTGATGTCTATACTTTAGACAGTCTGAAGACCTGCGGTAATGAAATTCAAATGATTTTATTGGGTGCCATTAATAGTCGTCTCGTTTTACCCTCGATTACCAGGTTTAATGCAGTGCGAATTAGCAGTCAATTTATTTTTAAGGAATCGAGCAGGACCAGGTAAACGAGTTTAGTGAATGGAGTTTTATGTTTGAAATGGGCGGGGTGAAATATAGGACTGGCAACAGTAACGAGATAGGTTTCGGCAGGTATCAAAGATTCAAAGGCAGAAACCGACTGATTAAGGGGGGGGGATTCAGGTGTAGTCCAGTAAGGGGCCGAGACAAATTGAGCTGTAAGGGCCCTTTGTGCTGTCCATTTGCTATTGTTTTAATAGAGCCACCGCTCCCAGGTAAACAGGATCGTTAAGCTGGGGAAAGGGGGTGCAGGGCACATGGACAAGGGCTCGCAATTCATGTCCAAATTGGCCAAAACGCGACACGGTAATGGGGGTGGGTAAAGACCCTCGAGGGAAGAATGGTCAGGTATACTTTAAAATAGCCAAATGACCTTATGAGCAAACTTTGAAGCTCTCCGAAATCTTCTTTTTTCCCGTTATTCAGTTTTTCTGCAGGAGTCTTCACATGTAAAAAAAAGCAGAGTTGTCAATTGCTAGAGCTAAGACAGAGCCAACGCACCCATAATTTATTAGGGTAGGGACAATTTGCTAATGGAGACCATATATACATTTAGCAGCAGCACGTGCCTTGAAAACCTATACGGAACTTAACAGTATACATGTACATTATATACACTGCAGGTAAGTTCTGATGTGGAATTCAAGGCAGTTAATTGACATCTGTTTCATTCATCCATTCAAGGCCAATTGTACATGCATTTTAGACGTCTTGTAATGGTCTACATGTACAGTATATGGAACGATTTTCCATTTGCTTTTAATACAAGATTTATTTTAGAAATTGATGTCTATAGCAGGCTTTGATTCTTCCATTCCATCTTTGAATAATGCCATAAATTGGTATTTAAGTTCTCTTAGTATTTGTAAGAAATCCGTTCATTTATTGAACCAAAGCAAGTGTACCACAAAAAAACGGCCCGCGGGCCACTGGTTGAATACCCCTGGAAGTTAAAGCACTACTTTGCAAGGGCTAGTCTCACAGTTTGGAAATATATAGGTATATGTAAATGCATTTGGAATTGGCTATTACGTTTCAAATAGGTGGGTAGCCGCGCAGGACCCTTTTGTATTGAAAGCACAGGGGTCAGTTTAAAATTTCAACTGACCACTGGTTAGCTGTGAAGACGCGGTGATGCGTTGCACGCGAATGCTTACACGCTGATCAGGAAGAATGGGTTTAGTAAATACGAAGTCCGGCCCTTCACCTCGACACTTTTTTCAGGGGGCTCAATTGTAAAATGAGAAATGGGAGCTGGATGGTAGAACAATGTTCAAACTCAGCAGGAAATGCCCATTGATACCCACACGTTAATCATGGCCTCTCCAACTAGTGACAAGTACATCTCAGCATAGAGAGCAGCAGTGGTCCGAGTCAAGAGTTTCAGAAGTAGTCCAAAGAAAAATGGTCCTTCTTTCTGCAAACGGTGCGGTCTTTGGGACCACTTTGATAATGTGCTCTCATATAGGTGCACCCCTACTTTTAAAAGACTGTTTAATGCACTACTTTCTTGTATTTCTCTTGAATAAAAAGTTTGGGAAGCGTGGAAAAACACGAACTTGCCTCCCCCCAATGCCTTTTATTTCTCCAGTTTGACAATGTTGGAGAAGTCTGTTAATAAAGTGCTGACCACTCTATAGTCCGAACGCCATGCCTGCCAAAAATGACCAGAACATTTGTTTACCGGTGAAATAATAGATTGACCCTATCGGCAAATTCATGTCCATGCATCGACATGCATTGTTGAAATGCCCTTGTAACATTAATATTGCTTACAACACCATGCATATATCCATCCCTTCCCTATAACACTGTGTGAAACTAAATTGTGCTAAAAGGTGGGTCGGTTTGAGAAATAGTCCCCTCTGCAAATGTTGTGCATTTAATTTATTCTATTTTATGCCATGGAACTTTTTATTGGAAAGTTTGATTAACAGGGTGGCCACAATTTTCAATTTCCCTGACTTTTTCATGACCAAAGCTTACTCGCTAATGCATCATTTTTTTTTTTTTTTTTTTTTTTTTTGCCATAATGAAAAATAAATTTAAATATTTTTAGAAGCTTGGCAAAACGTTAGATTTTTGTATATATCAAGTCTTGCTGGATTAAAAAATGTTTCCTATAGTGAAGGAAAGTAAAGTTGAATAAGGAATTTGGTGCTGTTGAATTTTATCAAACAAATTTCAAAGAATAAAAAAGCAGTATTATCAACCATTTATAACATTACTGCCACTTTTTACTAAGCATTTTTTTTTTATTTGGTTAAATTTTCTTGACATTTCCCTTACTTCCATGACCTGTGGCCACCATGATTAAGATTCTTACAATTACATGCACTACATGCGTTATGACTTTCCTAGATGGTATGCTTTCATCATATTCATAGGTTTAGGATCGAACCATGTCACTGGTTTTTAATCCTATGAATGCCCATATTCTTTAATGAATTTGAAATTAATACATACAGTGTAACATCTTGTTACCTTACTGATGCATTTATTATTCTGTATACACTATGCAAGATGGGTGTGTTTTATATGGATTGTGTACGTAGTAGAGAGTTGAAAATCCTGATTTTTTTTCTGAAAAACCTTCACATTCTAATGGGTTTTCAAAAGGGGAACAATGGATTAAAACGCTTCTGGGTAGAATAAACTGGACTAGACTTCGTTATAGGTCTTGTGCATAAACCCAGCAAGGAATCCACACTATAACATGATTTCCATATACATGTACTGTGTATACTTGTATTATAAAAATAGGGTGGCTGTAATAATACAACGTGACAATAAAATTGTTCGACTGTTTTAATTTGAATTTTATGGCGTTTCATAAAACCTGTGGAGGTAAATAGATAGGCACGGCCCTTTTTCTAATCCAAAGGACCTAGCTTAATGTATGATTGAAACTAAGCCGTAAACTGCTTTTAATTGCATGCACTTCCATTGCCTTTGGGCATGGACTAATCTTGCCATGCCCATTAAAGGATATGACTGGGCAGCAGCAGGAGTGTGATGCGATCAGCCTCTGACCTTTCAGCTATTTATTGGACATCTCAATTACTTGGACCGTTAAGTTTGCTGTAAATTCCTCAGGGCTTTAAAGCACTCATTCTATGGTTCTTGGAGAGCACGTGCCACCTATAGTGGTTAGCAAAGAATTTTATTTTTTTTACCATAAAATGCCAAAATTTAATTCCAATTATACGAAAAACCTACATTTTCAGAAACTCTTTCAGAAATCAATCAAAACTTCTCTTAATTGATATATCCATGGTCACATCAAGTCACTTTGGGGCCGTTCATAAATGTCGTCACGCACTAGGGGGTCACACATTTGTGACGAGGGGTGTTTAAGAAATGTGACGTCACATCAAAAAAATAATAATGCGCTACTTGAAATAACAAGTTGATCAAAATATTTTTGCTAATTTCAGTTTTCATCCTTTTTAATGTTTTCGCCTACAATATCATTGTGCAGCGCCACACTATACATACAGACTACTATGACAATAACCAGTTTTCGAGAAGGGGGGGGGGGGTCAGAGCTTTGTGACGTCATATTTGAGGGGGGGTATAACTGACTTTTTGCGACCAAGTGTGACATGGGGGAGGGGGGCAAAAATCTGCCAAAATCGCGTAACGTCATTTATGGACAGCCCCTTTGATCGTTTGGTTCAATGTGGTTCATCCCTTCAAATCAGGAATTTGTAACCTCTTTTTGAGAACACCCAGATTAGAAATGATTTTAGATCTTGAGAGAAAAATAATATATGTTAATCATAAAAAGTTATTTGTGCAATACAATTTTAGTTTCCTTTTAGTCTACTAAAGCTGGTCTTACTTTGAAAAACGTAAGGAGTGCGCATGCTCTTAGTCCCATTAGGAGAAGCTCTTAAATGGTTAGATTTTAGGGTCCCATAGTCGCAGACTAACACCATGTATAAAGGTCGATTCACGCTAGACCGTGTCGGGACGGGGCACAGTGAAGAATCAAGGCAAGTATTTTAATGGACTAATTCACAGTACACCGGAATTTAAAATACATGCCTTGATTCTTCA